>CM069131.1:35451325-35509795 GCA_035221665.1 Okamejei kenojei | reverse complement strand
CCAGAAAATTTTCCAAGGTATTCCAGAAATCTATAAATTCCATATAATCCTATACCACCTTCGTCATCACAGCGTCACTAGGAGTTGCGCGAAAGACAGATGCAGTTTTAAAAGCTCACATATGGCAAATAAAGGCGCAAGTCACGTATGAGCTAAGGAGAAAGGATATCAAAATAGCTGTAATATTGGAAAATCTGAGTCAAAGGCATCAGGAGCAGGGGTATAAGACTGAGATGATTGGCAAATATCAATTCTAATTTTACCTGAGAAACCAAATTTTGAACTACAACAATGCTCAAATCAATAAAATATGAAACATAAATCACCCATGGATTTGCAATCTCCCAACATTTACGTACTCCAATTCTAAAATTTAGATCCATAATTTTTTAATTGTGTAGGTTTAACACAAAATGCTGGAGTAACTCCACAGGTCTGGCAAGCATCACCGGAGGAAATGGATTGGCAATGTTTTTGGTCGGGGCCCTTCTTCATCCCCCGACCCAAAATGTCAAACGGAGATGCTGCCAATCCGCTGAGCTCCTTCATCACTTTGTGTTTTGCTCAAAAAATTCAACATCTGTCAAACTTCCATTTCTAGTTCTTGTTGCCTAACCCCCTTCGTTATTGTACATAATGATACAACATACAGAACCCATTGGTAAGGAAAATGTGACCAACATGAACAAAATTGTCCAAAATCCTCAGAACTCTGTTTAGGTAAGGTTGCAGAAAGGGCCTGTCCCGCTTTCACGACCTAATTCACGACCTCTGCCAAGTTTGCCCTTGACTCATATTTTGCACATGGTCGTCCACAAGGTCGTAGGAGGTCGTAGGTAGGGCCCGTGAGTGCTAATCATAGGTAACTCGTGGCATCAAGTAGGTCAGGGCGTATTTCTTCTAACCTGATGAAAAATTTTCACAAGTTAAAAAAGTGATCAATCAGGACGTGAAAGAGGGACAGGCCTTAAGACTGTTGCTGTTAAATCAGGCACTTTTGGGGCTAATGAAAAGATACTGGATATGTTATCATGCATAGAAACAAAGTAATTGAACTTTGGCCGATCTGGACTTTTGAGTGTGCTATTTTAATAATGGCAGAGTCTATTCATTAATACCAATTTCCCTTTGGGGGGGGGCTTTTTTTTTGTTTTTCCTGCAGAAGTGGCTCCCATGAATGCATTTATGTTTTCTCGTGCTTGTTAGCATAGCAGAAATTATTTAACTTTATTTAATTCTTGCAGCATAGGAACAGAAACAATTAGACACTAAAGCTTCTACAGCTATCTGGGAAAACCTTGCTCAACAAGGTCCTTAACTGCGTACACCAGATTTTGCCTCAGATCTAAAAAACGAGATTGCTGGAGGATACACATGCCAGGCAGCCAACTGCGGAGGGAACGAACATGACTTTCATATCGGATCGATCTTTCTTTCAGACTGAAGGATTCTGACCCGAAACATCATGAATTGAATTGACTACATTTATTAGCCAAGTATGTCTACATACAAGGAAATTGCCTTGGTTGCTTTGCTTGCACGTAACAACATGATATACAGTAAACAAATTAAGAATAAAACATTATAATTTAAAACATGTGAAGAAAAAATAAAATACCAGAGCAAAAGGAGACTAACCGACTTTTGGATGTTGAGTAGAGCTACAGCTCGTGGAAAAAAAGCTGTTTTTTAAATGTAATTCCCTTCACGATGATGCCTGGACACACTGAGTTCCTCGAGCACATTTTTCTTTTGCTTAAGTTTCCAGCATTTTTGTTTCTTGTGTCCATCCTGATTCCTCAATATACTTCTTATCCAAAAATGAATCTCGGGGGGGGGGCGAACCTAATAAAAGGAAAGCAATGAGTTACAAAAGATCATCTTCAGGGTAACACAAATCTGCTGGAGTAACACAGCGTGACAGGCAGCATCTCTGATGAGAAGGGATGGGTGACATTTAGGTTGGAACCGTTCTTTAACCCCTCTTGACCCGAAACGTCCCCCATTCCTTCTCTCCAGGAGATGCTGCCTGTCCTGCGAGTTACTCCAGCAATTTTTGTGACCTATCTTTTATTTAAAAAAACAGCACCTGCGTTCTTTTCCTACACATATCATCTCAGGTAAAGTAATAAATGTTTCCTCAGGGTAATTGTAGGATCAGATGGGACGTTGTGAATAGCGTTATGAGTGCCACAGAAGCAGCAGAAAATGATAAAATCCACAGAAGAGAGGCCTAACTCGAGACTTGATGTTCAGCCATTACCAACACTTCAGCATCCCAACAAAATCCTGTATGCTAAAATTATCATAAACAGAATTGTAGATAAATGGTTAATCTGTCAAGATTAACTTACCTGACAAATAAACACCCCTTTTTTTTTTTTTGATAAAAATAAGCCACAGATCGTTAAGTGACCCTATTCTCCTTTGAAAATATTTCCACAATCTACACGATGTATATCAGGAGGTAATAAAATCATGAGAAACATCAAAAACAAGGCAGTCAATGTAAATGGCACCTACTTGTCTACCCAAAATCTTCAATCACTTACTGCACACCATGGGTTGAAAGCTCTACCATCTACATAGTGCTCAGAAAGTAACATGCCAGCGCCCTTTATCTGAGAGACCTCAGATCTGACCTGAAAACTTGATTCCCTGAGGATGGAATTGTGAGGTTTCCAGGAATAAACATCACAAAATTATCTTAAATCTCAAAAAAAATGAACTACATAAAGATCCAAGTTGATACCATGTTTCCTTATGCTTCATGAGTGCATCCATCCTAGCAGGCAGACAATATCATGCCCAAGAATGCTACCTTGCCGTCACACTGAATCAAAGTAGATGAAATAATTTCTGCAGAAGTACTAGCCCTGAATCAACAAAATGGCCGCATCAGTTTGTGGGATTGCATTACAATGATATTCTGCAGAATACCTTCTGCAACAGTATAGTTCCAAGGCTTGGACTGCTCTATCCTTTAGGAAAGATCCAGTTGGCAAGAAAGTTGAGACCAATGTGACCCTATGACTTCCATGGACTCAATGGATTAATGCATTCGTGATTTTTTTTAACATACTTTCTATGCGGTGCAACAATAATAAAATACACTTTGGTGGAATTTGCCACAACACTCAACCCATAACTTTGGAACTGCAAAATCTCTGGGGATGATTGATACCAAGACAATGCAAGCAGCTGCCACTTTGTGATTACCGCTGCACAAATGAAATGGTAGTATTTGAACAAAGCATCCAATAAATCAAAATGGAAAATCATGACATTATCTGTAAACTTCATCCCCAGAGGCAACCCCGTTTTAAAAAAACCTGAATGTCAATGTACCAATACAAATAACACAGACCCCTTGCTGTGTGTGATACCGGAGCCTGGAGTTGGAAGACTACTCCATTTTACAAATCACACTCATTTTCTGATAAGCCTTGAAAGTTCCTGCTCTAGACGAGTGTCTTTCTATTGTTGACCATGACCGATTAAACGGATAAATCAAAAAATGGCTGGCTGTGGGCATGGATGAACATTATAACTGAGAGGCCAAGAGGAGGCGAACTGGTTCCTGACCTTATCCCCAGGTGACTTCTCAGTGGACTGATGTCAACAATGCTGCAATGATCTGTTGGCCTCCAAGACAGCTTTCACAGCTGTTTCAACCTTTTGCCTTGCTGCACACAAAATAGATTTAGGGCATCTTGATTCCTCCCTTAATATGAAAGTGGATAACTCCAGTAATTCTTGTCAACATTGAAGTCCCAACTGACATAAAGCCTTCTTTTATTCCTCAGCCTATAATGCATTTGACTGACAGCTTAATTATCTATCTTTTTGGATTCAGCTTTGTATGGGAGCCAGAAGGTATAAAATGGTGTTAGCGCAGACTGTGGTGTCAAGAGGTTGTGGATGGAATGACGTGTGTAGTGTGTGCATGGTGTGTTTGTGTATCTGTTATGTGAGTTTCCAATGAAAGTGAATGTACAACAAGTGTGTTTTTTGTATTAGGGTGTGTGCCCTTGATTGTATTTGTATGGATATGCATTTCTATGATTATGATTCTGTTCTACAGTGTGTTGTTTGTATTTATATATGCATGTGCATTTTTGACACGTTTCATGGAATGTGTATATGCTTGTGCATTTGTGCATGGCTTGCTTGAGGATTGTGCGTTGTGTGTGTATTTGTGCAGCACATTTGTGTGTGCATGCCCCATGAGTGTATGCATGTCTGGCACATGTGCATGCATACCTTCTGATAGACCCATCTTTTTATCCAGTTTTAAAGGACCAGAATAATTCACAACATTGCCAGCATCCTGCAATTCCTCACTCCTGTATTACATTGATTTAACACATACAGAATCTACTAATGGTGACCAGTTGGGAGGGGGGCCCGGTTTTCTCCATTTCCCCTTCCCAGACACCCCGGGCAACCCACTGCTCTAGCAACGAAGATCATTTCTGCCATTAAATCCTTCACCAGAGCTTCTTGGTGCCTTTCCTTAAGCTGAAGATCGTTTTTTCTCTCCAACACTTCTACTTCCCCCATGTTGACTATTGTAATTTACTGTGTCCGCTGCCTTTGGGACTGAGCCCATTAAGTGCTGATAACCTTTGTGAATGTTGGTGCGCAAAAACATTTCAGCCGCCGCACTTGTGAAGTCTGGTCCCTCTTTTGGACCATGCAAGGTCCCCATTTAACATATATCGATTATGAGTGCAAAACCATAGTTTTAACTGCCATTCCTTAATTTTTTTTTAAATGCAAAGAGACCCAATTTGGCACAAGAACTAATCACACTATGATGTTTTTGTGTAACAAAACATCAAAACCATTTTATTTAAATACAACTGCTTTCTCACTTTCCAAATAAGCAATATTGTTATCACTTGCTGACTGTATCTTTGGGCACTAACTCATTTCCCCACTAGTATCTTCAGCAAAGCTCATATTTAATCAACAGACTAAGCAGCTGCTATGGAGAGAGCGAAACCAAAAATTTAAGTAAAATAATGAATACATAATTAATTAACCTAAAGTAATACCTTAAGGTACTGGCACTTTTTCGTTTCCAAGAATTTTCTATTTCTGGTTACATTTCCTTGATCAATGGTATTTAATGCTATCTTGACAAATAGAAATGGGGGGGGGGGTGGGCATACCATTCTTTGCCCGTATAAGCCTTTAAATAATGAATAAAGAATCAATTGAATGTATATCTGAACAATGACATGTGATACCCATGATCACATGCACAGCAGCATGCACAAGGAAGTCCACAGTCCTGCTATGCATAAATCAGAATAAATTATATCGCTTGACAGTAGGTAATTGCAGTATGACATTGGTCAAAATGATTGATATAACTCCATCATATCCCATAAGCTGGGACAGTCATTTTGACACTGATCATTCCTTAACAAAAGAAACATTAAAAAAAAAAACTACCGGAAAACAAATTATTAATGACCTCCAGCTCTTCAGACTATACGTTTTGTTTTAAAGAACAGCATGAAATTAATGAATCCCATTGCCACAAAATAACACTTCTATGCCACTGGAAGCTAGCCAATATCCATTATGACATCAAACAGGGGTCGCATTGATTTCATGGTAGTGATGCTATGCGGTGCTTAGTACACCAGTCTACCTCCTCCGTTAATATTGCACAAAGCTAAACACCCGACATGTGTTTGCATCCCCAATATTTCAGCTTTAAGGGAATCCTGGGACAAATTTCAGGTTATTGATCAACAATTAAGACTGACAGTTACTAAGATTGCATAAATGCCTGATGTTTACTTGAGTAACATCACATAACTAATTTCTGCAACAAAGGCATGGCAGAGCCTGAAGATATTTTGAGGCAACAGCACAAAGTGTTACGGTATATGCTTCCAGGCTGAGTGAGCTGGAGACTTTCACTTTTGCCAATTGCACCTTGATGGGCAAAACGCACACAACGCAATGGCAAGTCACAAAGGGCCTACAGAGTGGGATAAGCTATCTGAGTGATGCCATTATCAATCCAGGGTTTCAGAGAGCTTACTTTCTTTGCTGACGCTCATCAGGAATAATGTGTGTGATATTTGGGCTCTATTCAGGTTTATCCTCCATGTAAAAGTTCCATCCATTTTTTCTTTCAGAAGCTGCTGGCCAGCTTCAGTCCCAGTTGGTCCTCATAAACTTATCTAGTCCATTAATGAAGTAGTTTCCTCTGCCACCATCCCAACAACCTTGTATAGTCACGTGCATGATTAGTACTGACTGCATGTTACATTCAAATTAATTAGCAACCTGAAATCCTGCATTGCAGTCCCTTGTGAGGTTTCGGGTCGGGACCCTTCTTCAGACTCCGACTCGAAACGTCACCTAATTTTTCTCTAGAGATGCGTGTCTGACACCGATTGAGTTACTCCTGCTTTTTGTGTCTATCTTCGTTAAACCAGCATCTACAGCCATCCGACACATTGCATGCCCCCTTGCCATTTAACAGGGGACTTTTACAGTTAGTCCTCAAAGAGTGCATTTTAAAAAACATCTCGATTAGGTCATATATGGCAAATTGATTTTGGCATGAGGTAACTTTCAGTTATACAGCACAACTATTCATTTGAACCTTTCTGAAATGCGTGAATGCAAAAAAAAAACGTGAAACTCCAGTTACAAAACTCAGGAAAAAACTGATCAAGCAATCCTGAAAGGTGCAGTTTGTTACATCATGTATCAATGGTGCTGATGTATTGTGAATTAATGCCTGGCACTAAATTATGAATAAAGAAATTCACTGGAAGTGTTAAGGTTCAATGCCAGTAATATTGGGCAACAGTAGCTTCTAGACTAAAATATTAAATTAAGATTCCTTCCAGAGGTCCTGTTGAAAACTTACAAAAACAGTAAAAAATATTGAAGTTTATAGGCCCAGTTTCTATAATTTGAGCACGTCTGGAACAAGACTGGGATACAATACAGGAGAGCAGTAGGGTCTGCAAATTTATCCATCAATTAATATATAATTTTGTTCCTTCAATCTTGGCTTGAAAGACCCTCTTAAGGAGATTAATACAGTTTTGACATTCAGCCCTGGAAGAACTGAAATTCCTTCCAATTAATACTTGGGAATACAGAAGCCATTGTGTCATTAGTCCTGCTATGAACTACCTCCCTGGCATAGACTCCATCCCCATGCCTGGCTACTTTTCGCAGACTGAATCTAACTGTCTGCAAGCTCAGCATCCCTCCGGATTTACCGTTAATTACTTATCCTTTTTATTTCCAGGACCAGGTGTTTTTGATGAAACTCTAATTCTTACTTCAGTTAAATTCGTAAGACCTTTAAAAATTCAAAAGCATTGCCGGTTTGTCAATATTTCACTCACCAGAATCTGAAGATGGGACGCTCTTCTGCCCTTATATTAACCTCCAGCAATTCTCTTACTCTGATCATGTCTGTTTTCATTGAATTTAATTGAAGTCCTTCCAGCAACATCAATGTTGTTATGGATTTCAATATTTACCTCACGGATACTGTTTCCCACATGTAAATTTGTAATTTCAGCATGAATATATTCTTACAGAAACAAAAAAGCAAACACATCTACATAGTACAATAAATAGAAATATAAGATACATGCTAAAACCAATCAAATTCTTGTTTGAAACTTGGACCAAAAATGAAGTATTATGGCACTAAATGTGCAAATATAGCAAGGCCATTAATTCCAAATTACTGGAATAGCTAAAATAGTAAAATTTAAAATACTTTTATTAAGAATGCTTACTTGACAATTCACATAATTATATATTGGAGGCAATCCTAAAGTACACCCATCATGCGAATGTCACAGAACTACAAGATTTTTTATTTTAAAATATTGAAAATCACGATCAAAATCATGGTTTTCCTATCCTAAGAAAATAAGATTTTTAAAGGTTCAATAAGCCATCATGTTATTATTGAGATTATGGTATTTTTAAAAAAAAATTAATTACATAGAAATAATCATATAAGGATATCTTAAGATATCTTATATTAGCTTTACCAAAAGCAGCCACGCAAAAATGAATCTTCCACGATGAATGTACCAAATAATGGAAAATAATTGAAAATTTTAAGTAATTTCCCCATATTTATAAGCTCAAAATATGAAAGATTTTTTGGACAGGCGAAACATTTTTTCAAATTGATTGAAAATAAACAATTAAAGATGATGACTTGATGAGCTTCAGAGCTTTTTATGCAAGAATCAACCAAACAGCAATATGAAGTGGCATGACCTTGGCCTATTGATTTCAATGATAAAGGTGACATGGAGCTGTGTATTTCCAAAGGACAAACAAAAGAAGACCATCATTCTGCAACAATAGTCAGACTTCTTCTTTACTTTCTAAAACATTCTTGTACTACGCTACAAATATTGTATTGGAGGGATTAACTTGGCTGCAACTTAATCCTTACCTGTCACTGCTGACAAGTACACACAATTAGCACAGGGCCTGGGTGTTTGAACAAATCATAGGCTGACCATCATGTCAAGGCCTCCACATTCAGCGCTTATTTAATAAACTCAAATAGATGACCTTTGCAGTAAGTTTTTCTGCCAATAAATGTTTACTTATATTTGCAATATGCACAGCGAAGAACAGGGGGAAGAAAAATGAGGACTATAAAAAGGTGAAAGTTACTTTTAAAATAAAATTAGGGCAAGATTTAATTAGATAAAGAAAAAGACAGCAAAGGCCTCGCGAGTTTAATAAAAAAGAGGTGCCATGAAGATTGCTGACTGTGTTGCCCTTTTAAAAGTTGCAGCGAGTGCCCTTAAAGCTTCAAAATGGTTTCTGTGGTGTATGTATAGGTTTTGGGTGTTTTAGCAGAATGCCGTTTTGCTGAGAATGTTTTACACGTCCATGGAGTAGGTTCACCAAGAAACCGATGGAGCTGCAGATCAGGAGAAAAAAAATGTAAGACTAATTTTGACACGCGGAGCTACTATTTTAGACCACAGTTTGTCAACCTTTCGGATAAAAGGCATTGATTCTTTAATATTAGCTCCGCTTCCTCCCTCTTGAGATGCTATCTGAAGAAACATAGTAATTCCAGTGTATTGTTTGTAAAGTTCAGGTTTCTGGCATTGGTGCTATTTGCTATTGCAACAATGCATTGTTTGTTATTGTCTGTGTGAGCAGGTTCCAGATGGCTCTCGTTCAAGACAAGATCATGCATTTCACTCATTGGCGAATTTCGAACTGCACCAGAAGCAAAGGGAGTTCCTCTCTATAAATCATTGTTTTCATGGGGGACTTTCCACAGAGCAAAACCAATGTGTTAGCCATGCAGATGTTCATACAGTTTTCATACATGAAAACCAATGTTATGACACAAAATGTGAAAGAGCAGATGTTTGGCACGTTTTAGACAATGTTTCAGTTGCACTAACATCCTGCAGCAATTTTCGGAGCGGCGAACTACGATTTGTGGTGGTCTGTTCCATACTGCCGAATCTCACCTGAGAGAAGGGGGGATGCCCTTACAAACCAGCTGTACAGTAAACAGTCTGTTGAACAGAAAATGAAGAGGAAAGAGAAAGAGAAGACAATATAAGATAGCCCTAGGAACATTCTGTTCAGCTTTTCCCATGAGGATTCACCGTTCAACACAAATAATGCAGTTTGCCTTATACAGAATTAATCAGCTACTTTGTGTTATTACACCATCATCTTCCTTGTGCTTTGCTTAACTTATAGAGCACTAAGAGTTCCACACAGTGGCGCAATATGGCCACTTGAGCACATTTGGGCCAGGAAGTGATGGTGAGGATGAGATTAATCTTAACCTGGTTCATTTCCAGAATTGACAGATGGACAGACAACAGACACGGGGGGAATGGGGGGGGGGAAGGTATTAGAATTGTAACATTTCAATCTTTTTTCCCTTGTGAACAGAAATGAATGTTAGTTGATATGACAGTTTGCCAGACCCTTTTTAGTGGTAATCCACAGTCATAATGGCACAGTATAAGAATGGATGAGAGAAAATAGACATTAATTAACAGCAGTCGTTTTTAGAGTCCAAAGAGAGATATTGAACTGAAACTGACCCTTATTCCGCACCAACCTTCCATCCATGCATTCACATTGATCCTAAAAAATATTCTATTTTTTATTCTTCCTTATAATAAATCAACATCCCCATTTCTACTGTTGACCTACATTTGAGGACAATTTATAGTGGACAATTATCTTATTAAGGTTTACTCTCATTAACTTTCATGCTTGAAAGAATGCCAGAAGAAATGGGCTCCAACATCTGTACAAGGCTCTTGGAGATGAAAATTCTTTGCCCTTGTTCGTATTTCCTGCTGAAGATTCTTGGCAGGCTGCCAGCATGCACCAATACAAAGATGGAAAAGGCAAAAGGTAATGAGATAAAGAATAGAAGATGCATGATTAGTGAAGCCAGAAGAAGTGGAAAGGGTGGTGATTGACGTTTTGAATGATGATTATAGCATTTGAATGATAGAGTTTGTTGTTATGGTGAATTGAACAGTGGCTGAGATGGAACATTGCATCACTTACTTGACCACTCGTGTCAGAGTGTCTAATTTAATCTAACATCACATTTGGTCCTGGGGTTTAATTCTTCCCCTCGCCCTACAGATTTGTTTGCTTCTGTCATTGTTTGAAGCTAAATCTGCAGGGTCAGCTCGCTCTCTTTTGGAGCAGGGTTGTTCTTCCTCTTGACTTTTAGACTTACTTTTAGAACATTAGAGATACAGCGATGGAAACAGGCCCTTCAATGCCACCGAGTCTGTGTTGACCAGCGATCACCCTGTATACCAGCACTATCCTACACAATTAGGGTACAATTTACAATTTTTACCAGAGCCAATTAATCTACAACCTGTACTTCTTTGGAGTGTGGGGGGAAACCAGAGCACCTGGAAAAAATTCCATGCTGTCACAGGGAGAACTGTACAAACTCTGTACAGACAGCAAGCATAGGCAGGTTCAAACCCGGGTCTCTGGCATTGTAAGGGAGCAGCTCTACTACTGCAGAGGGCGTGCAGAGCAACATCAACAATTTTGGAACCCCAGTCTTGGCCTTCCTTGCACTAATACTCTCATCTGTTGCAACACTTGCTGCAGGTAGGATGGTATTCCCTCTTTGAGAGATGCAGGCTGGATTTAAGCAGTGCAGCGTAGCTTTAACTGATGCGCGCCATATACTGTATGATATCAACGCTTTGGCCGATCAATCCAGCCAATAATTACCATGGTAATGATGCCTGACCACTGAATTCATTGGGAATGAGCACAAAGTTGCATCCAGTCTACAGTGCCAATTTAGTGGCATGACTTAATGGGCATTGTGATTCCCGTGCCATTTTCAGATGTATCATGTTTATTCCTAAGGCCATCCAGGAAAGAGAAGGAGTGATTATTGCACAAATGAATAAGGAAGTATTAAAATGTTTAACTTGTGTATATAATTCTAATTTAACAGATTTTTTTTTTCAAAATTTAGAGTTCATATTTAATATAAAGCTACTCTTGGGATTTTATTTTTATTCCTACATTATTAATATTTCTTTATGTCAGAACACATAAGCTGAACACTTTAAAACTACGGAGACAGAACATTTTTTCTTCACTGTCTGGCAATTCATAATAGTTTGGAACAAAACCTAGTAAAAATTCTTGCAAATTAATCAGCTCAGTTCACATTGTAACAGATAAAAAGAGAGAGAGTACAGAGGAGATTTACTAGAATGTTGCCAGGGTTCCAGCAGCTAATTTACAGAGAAAGGTTGAACAAGTAGGTCTTTATTCTTTGGAGCGCAGAAGTTAAGGGGGGACTTGATTGAAGGTCTTTAAAATGATGAAAGGGATAGACAGAGTTGAGAACGTGGAACACGTTTTTTCCCCCATTGAGGGTAGGGAAGATTCAAAACGAGGGGCATGACATGAGAATTAAGGGACAGAGGTTTCGGGGTAACGTGAGGGGGAACTTCTTTACTGTGGGTGGTGGCTGTGTGGAATCAGCTTCCAGCAGAAAGTGGTAGGAAGCAGGATCGATTTTAACATTTAAGAGTACAGTGGATAGGTATATAAGGACGTGAAGGGAATGGAGGGGTATGGACTGAGTGCATGTTAAGATGGGACTAGGGGAAATACAAATGGTCGGCACGGACCTGGAAGGGCAGGGCCGAGAGGGCCTGTTTCGTGCTTGTTCTGTAATGTTATATGGTTATTATGGATTATGGTTATAAAAAAACATTTTTTATTTCATGTTAGCTTAATTCGATGTTGACCTCATCTCCCAGAATGTAATCGACATATTCTGATTTGTTAACAGTCAACAGAAACCAATCTTATATCTGTGAGTTAATAATTTCACTGACAAATGATATGCTGATATTTGAACATTTTCTGCTGTTTTCTTATTGATAACACTTGCATTTTCGATTCCTTATTATAAAACTAAAACAGAAGTTTCCACTTTAATAATTTTGATGATGCACATTGTGACGTGAGAGAAGCTTAGACCCCCCCCATTTGTTCCTTAATAATTTCTATGTCACAATATTCAACCAGTATGATGCATCACCTTCACATTCAATCACCTGCCATCTCCAATGCTCCGCATAGTATTTGTCATATAACAAAGATAATATGTATATCAAAATATCGAACTTTGCACAAAACACATGGTCTGGAGGAATCTGTTACTCCTGCTCTTTCTCTATACTGCTGAGACTTGGATTACCTACAACAAAAAAGGGATTACCTAAGGCGGCTCGGTGGCGCAGCGGTGGAGTTGCTGCCTTACACGCACATGCAGCGCAGGAGACCCGGGTTTGAACCCGACTACGGGTGCCTGTCTGTATGGAGTTTGTTCATTCTCCCCGTGACTGCGTGTGTTTTTGCTCCGAGATCTTCAATTTCCTTCCACACTCCAAAGATGTACAGGTTATAGGTGAATTTGGCTTGGTGTATGTATAAATTGTCCTTTAGTGAGTGTAGGATGGGTTACTTGTGGGGGGGGATCACTGACGGTTGCAGACGAAGGGCCTGTTTCTGCGCTGTATCTCTTAAACTAAACTAAAAGGTGCAAGGTACTTTGAGATATTCCTCAATTTGCATCCGCACAATTTTTCCAAACCTACAGGAAGGAAAAACGAACCATCAATAGTGTCCCCCCACCAGGCCTACATCCCCAGCCCCGATACTCTAAAACCCTCATTAACTCCATTGGGCAGCTGCAGATTTGTACAGCCCCAGCAGCTGAAATGGGCATTCTATTCAAGCTCTGGCAAAGGGAAAGATTACAGGCAGATAGAAGATTCCAGAATTTACACAAAGAATTTCTGAAGAAATGTTCCCAGTAACTCCTGAGAATTCCTCGCACATGACCTATTACAAAGTTGAGAAAGGACCATTCGGAGTAGTAGAAATTAGAAATCCTTGTGCCCATGCGACAGGAAACACAGTTTTAGCATAAGCAGTGGAGGAAGTGTAACACTTCAAAGCTACCCACCTATCCAGCCCACCAAGCATCTCCTTCCTCAGCTTGTGGCTGAGACTCCTTGTGAAATATTGGCCTCGTCAGCTATCTCAGATATCTGAGTTAGAATGGAAGCAAGAAGAACTCCTCAATTCTGAGAGATGCTGAAGAAGAACATTTGTACATCAATTTGCAATAATGCAAAGTCAATGTACATCCTATTGAAAAAGAGATTCAATGAGAGACAGTGAAAGAACTCAGAGAATAGTGCAAACTCACCTGCAGCAGCACCGTGGTGCCACTTGCCATCATTATGCCACATGGTGAGGCATCACAAGGTGAAAATTAATTCTTAATCCTCCACCACAATTGAATAATTGATAGTGGCAGTTTATACAACTCGCTTTTCTTAATCACCACATTCTGCTATGGTGTACATATTGCATCACAACAATTTTATACCAAGAATTCATGGAAATAAGTCTCAGCCAGGTAAACCCATAGTAAATGGATAACATAAATAAAATGCCAATTTCATTTGGAGTAAGTAATTGATCTTATTCCAGTCATTATAATGTTGATTAAGTTCAAACGATTTTGTGTTATGTTTATATTACTACAGTGTGAGAAACTTGCCAGGCTGTGTGGAAAATAAATAGATGTTGCAGTTTCTCACATGTTTCTGTGTTGTCTTTCGCTTATGCCTCCTGAGAGGAGTCAGATCCTGGGAGGTGATACGAGAACCATTAGAGACCTTACTGTAGATTGACTAGACACCAAAGGGATTACTTCAATCACATGGATCGTTACAACCCCATGAACTGTTGGGAATTTCAAGTTTCCATGACATTTTTTAATGAAGAAAATGCTCGCTCATTTTTTCACAAAGTCGTAGTATTTTTCAGGCTATAGTGCTGCTAATTTATAAATCTCTTAAACATTACTTTTCACATCATGTTTTACTGGATATTGTTGGAATTGTTAGAATAGTTGAAAGATTTTGAAATGGCAAAGAGTTCACATTATTTTAACCCAAGGAAACAAAGGCCTAGTCTTCCATTTTGACTGCACTGTGCTTGTCCTTTTACAGTCACAAAGCTATGTTCCATTCAAGATAGACACAAAAATGCTGGAGTAACTCAGCGGGACAGGCAGCATCTCTGGAGAGAAGGAATGGGTGACATTTCGGGTCAAAACGAACTGAAACGTCACCCATTCCTTCTCTCCAGAGATGCTGCCAGTGCCGCTGAGTTACTCCAGCATTTTGTATCTATCTTTGATTTTAAACCAGCATCTGCAGTTCTTTCCGACACATTGTGTTCCATCCAAGTTGTGTAATACATTTCAAACCTGTGACTGAATTGTAATGGCCAAAATGGCAGGAAAATTATTATAAGTAAAAGCTCTATTATCTACACATTCCAATCTTGGCATCTGCCAGTTAAATCAATAAAGGTGATTATTACCTATACGAGGTAGTTTTTAACCGGCAATATTAGTTGTATTTTGACAGGTCCAAAAAACGCGCAGTTTTCTGGCGGGCAATATTACTTGATATTTTTCTTCTTCCGGGTTTTCGCCATTGAAAAACGCGCGGTTTCCGGTGGGCAATATTAATAGAATATTGACTGGCCTTGAGGGGATACGACATATATTGCCTGAAGTAGATTCCATATTGCCCGAGTCGAAGACGAGGGCAATATGGATCTAGTGAGGGCATATATGTCGTATCTCCCAAAAGAGGACAGTCAATATTGTTATTATTACCCATTATCAGACATCTATAGAAAATCTGAACATCTCATATGATATGAATGTTATCTATACATTTTGCAATATGCATTGCAACATTTGTAATAATAAGGGTACTAAAACCATTGCAACATTGTAAAATAAGGGTACTAAAACAATGTAACATTTATGTTTCATTTATGTAATTTATGTAATTCATTTATGTGACAATGTGAAGGTTTCGAACTTTTAAATCGCGAACCTCTTCTCGCAACCGGCTGCCATTTTTGTTTGTTTTGAGAATAAATTTTAAATTTTCGCACGCAGGGTCACGTTGCCGTCACGCAGCGTCACGTTGCCAAGTTCCCGGATGTGAGACCAGGGGAATATAAGACTATATTCCCCGCTGTTTTAAACAGGTAAAGTCCATAGGCGTTCGCTAGAAAGGGGAATATAAGAAAATATTCCCCTGTTACCCCTGCTGGCAGTAAAAAAGGAAGGGAATACAATTTCGTAAAAGCATTACCTCAGATGGGTGATATGGGTAATAATACTTGATTATTTTTCTTCTTCCGGTTTTTGCCATTGACTTTTGCTAAAGGGGAGCGGCGGCCAATCAGAGGATTTTATCCAGCTGTCACGGGGAGGCCAATCAGCGCCTGTTGCTAAGCGAGCGGCGGCCAATCAGAGGAATCTCCACACGGTGAGGCCAATCAGCGCCTGTTTGCTAAAGGGTGAGCGGCGGCCAATCAGAGGATTTATCCAGCTTCACGGGGAGGCCAATCAGCGCCTGTTGCTAAGCGAGCGGCGGCCAATCAGAGGAATCTCACACGGTGAGGCCAATCAGCGCCTGTTGCTAAAGGGGGAGCGGCGGCCAATCGCGAAGAATCAGGTCACGGCATCTAAACAAACATGGCAGCCTCCAGCAGTGCGAGATTCGCGTCTCTTGACGACGACGGGAATTATTTTAATTTACGTGGGGTATAGGTAATAATTAATAATATTGACTGGCTTCTTTCGGGAGACACCAGGAATATTGCCCGCACTGAAATCATATTGCCCTCGTCTTCGACTCGGGGCAATATGATTTCAGTTTGGGGCAATATTCCTGGGTCTCCCGAAAGAAGCCAGTCAATATTATATTATTATACAAGTGTGCTCGGTCAGTGCTGCCCTTTGTTGATTTCAGTTCTACTCCTAGTCCTATCCCTCCATCAGTTTGCCATTCCCTTAGTGTTGTACCTCCAATTGGTCCAAAGTCGCTCCCCAAGGGCCGCGAGGCAGGAAAGTCGTTTCCCGACGTGCAGCAGCCATGCACAACAACAGGCCTGGCTCGCTGCCGCGTTAATGGGAAACCAGCCCAGAGAGGTTGCTACCGAGCGCGAGGCCTCTGCTCGCCCCTGTGGGCTGGAGAGGACGGAAGTCAGACAGGGCTGGTAAGCAGACTGGTGGCGGGGAGACAGTGCAGGGCCTCGACAGTGGGAAAGGCCGCTGGAGGCCCTGCAGCAGTCTAGAGCTCGGCCTAATGGCCTGAGTGAGCTGAAGCTGTATCTTACCTTCCCGTGACTTCATGGTCGGCTGTGGTAGGTGCCCCACAGGGAACAAGAGCTGAAGAACGCCATGCCACGGGAGATGGAATCGGTGATAACCAAAATGGAGGTGATGGCCTTCGTGGACAGCTGCAGCTGGGACTGTGAAAAGGCACCAAAAAAATGGCACTACTTGCATATGGACTCAGTTATTTGTACTTCCAACCTCAATTCAGTGTGGGGATAATCCTGTTGAGCTGTATGCAAAAAAAATGTATTTCACCTGTAACCTGGTACACATGACGATAAAGAAAACCATTGATCCATTGAAACAAATTCCCTCTCAAATTGCAGTTACTGCAAATGCCGAATTGCAAAATGCTGCATGAAACAAAGATTTCACTGCATTTAGTTTTATTTAATTATAATCATTTTCAGAAGTTAGTTGGCATGTTTGTTTTCTGAGACTAACGAAACAACCAAAAACTGTTTGTGCATTTTGAACCATTTAAGTTATCCCATTATATCATGTCTGTGATGAGTCTTACTTGGCGCTGTATTTTTTTTTAACCATTCAGGACAAGCATGTAACAGTATTTGAGGCAGAGTAACCAGGTGTCTGGGATCTGGAAGGCAGGTGCGAGCAACATAGTGCATCTTGGGTTTGGCTGACATGGAGATTAGGAATCCATGGAATGGTTAAGGTGGAGATCAGAGACATGAAGAACTGTTACAGGAGTCATTTATAGAGTCACAAGGGTGTATAGCACATATATGGGCCTTTTTGGCACAAACGTCCATGCCAACTATTGCACATCTACTGTATACTAATCCCATTTGCCTGCAATCTGACATGAGTCTTCGATGCCATGCATATTTTGTCTTCTGACTGCCTTTTATACATAGAAGTTGTGTCTGATCCCATCACTGCGGAATCAAGGGTTATTGGGGATAAAGCAGGAACAGGTTACCGATTGTGGATGATCAGCCATGATCGCATTGAATGGCAGTGCTGGCTCGAAGGGCCGAACTGCCAACTCATGCACCTATTTTCTATGTTTCTATGTTTCACCAGACAGTCCATTCCGGTTTTTCAACCACTCTCAGTTTTAAAAAGAACTTGTCTCTCAGATCCCCTTTCAGATTTCTTCCGCTCATCTCAAACCTATGCCCTTTTGTTTCTGAAACCTCTAGCGTAAGGTAAAAATATTTTGATGATATTTTTAATTATCCTATCTATGCTTGTTATTATCTAATATATTTACATAAGGTTACACCACAATCTCCCTCACTCCAGCAAAATGAAGACCAGCCAGTCCAACCTCATCCCATAACGAAATTTCATCAAGTGAGACAAACCAGCATTGTGTAAAGTTTCAACATAACATTTCAACTTTCATATTCTATTCCTCGACCCACGAAGGCAAGCATGCCGTATGTCCTCATCTCCACCGTATCGACTGTGTACCCATTTTAGGGGATAATGGACTAGGACTCTTCAATCTCCCTATTCATCATAGAAACATAGAAACATAGAAATTAGGTGCAGAGTAGGCCATTCAGCCCTTCGAGCCTGCACCGCCATTCAATATGATCATGGCTGATCATCCAACTCAGTATCCCGTACCTGCCTTCTCTCCATACCCTCTGATCCCCTTAGCCACAAGGGCCACATCCAACTCACTCTTAAATACAGCCAATGAACTGGCCTCAACTACCCTCTGTGGCAGAGAGTTCCAGAGGCTCACCACTCTCTGTGTGAAAAAAGTCTTTCTCATCTCGGTTCTTAAAGGATTTCCCCCTTATCCTTAAGCTGTGACCCTTGTCCTGGACTTCCCCAACATCGGGAACAATCTTCCTGCATCTAGCCTGTCCAAACCCCTTAAGAATTTTGTAAGTTTTTCTATAAGATCCCCTCTTAATCTCCTAAATTCAGAGAGTATAAACGAGTCTATCCTGTCTTTCTTCATAAGACAGTCCTGACATCCCAGGAATCAGTCTGGTGAACCTTCTGCACTCCCTCTATGGCAATAATGTCCTTCCTCAGATTTGGAGACCAAAACTGCACGCAAATACTCCAGTGTGTGGTCTCACCAAGACCCTGTACAACTGAAGTTAGAACCTCCCTGCTCCTGTACTGCAAATCCTTTTGCTATGAAAGCTAACATACCATTCGCTTTTTTCACTGCCTGCTGCACCTGCATGCCTACTTTCAATGACTGGTGTACCATGACACACCAGGTCTCGCTGCATCTCCCCCTTTTCCTAATCGGCCACCATTTAAAATAATAGTCTGCTTTCCTGTTTTTGCCACCAAAGTGGATAACCTCACATTTAATCCACATTATACTGCATCTGCAAACATTTGCCCACTCACACCCAGCCTATCCAAGTCACCTTGCAGTCTCCTAGCATCCTCCTCACAGCGAACACTGCCCCCCAGCTTAGTGTCATCGCCGCAAACTTGGAGATATTGCCTTCAATTCCCTCATCCAGATCATTAATATATATTGTAAATAGCTGGGGGTCCCAGCACTGAGCCCTGCGGGTACCCACTAGTTACTGCCTGCCATTGTGAAAAGGACCCGTTTACTCTACTCTTTGCTTCCTGTTTGCCAGCCAGTTCTCTATCCACATCAATACTGAACCCCTAATACCGTCGATGCTTTAAGTTTGTATACTAATCTCTTATGTGGGACCTTGTCGAAAAGCCTTCTGGAAGTCCAGATATACCACATCCACTGGTTCTCCTTATCCACGCTACTAGTTACATCCTCGAAAAATTCCACAAGATTCGTCAGACATGATTTACCTTTTGTAAAATCCATGCTGACTTTGTCCAATGATTTCACCACTTTCCAAATGTGCTGCTATCCCATCTTTAATAACTGACTCTAGCAGTTTTCCCCACTACCGATGTTAGACTAACTGGTCTGTATTCCCCGTTTTCTCTCTCTCCTCCCTTCTTTAAAAAGAGGTGTTACATTTGCTACCCGCCAATTCCTCAGGAAACTACTCCAGAATCTAAAGAGTTTTGAAAGATTATCACTAATGCATCCACTATTTCTCTGAGCTACTTCCTTAAGTACTCTGGGATTGCAGCCTATCTGGCCCTGGGGATTTATCGGCCTTTAATCTATTCAATTTACCCCAACACCACTTCCCGACTGACCTGGATTTCACTCAATTCCTCCTTTGACCCACAGTCCCCTGCTATTTCAGGCAGATTATTTATGTCTTCCTTAGTGAAGACAGAACCAAAGTAGTTATTCAATTGGTCCGCCATATCCTTGTTCCCCATGATCAACTCACCCGTTTCTGACTGCAAGGGACCTACATTTGTTTTAACTAACCTCTTTCTCTTCACATATCTATAAAAACTTTTGCAGTCAGTTTTTATGTTCCCTGCCAGTTTTCTTTCAATAATCTATTTTTCCTTTCCTAATTAAGCCCTTTGTCCTCCTCTGCTGGTCTCTGAATTTCTCCCAGTCCTCTGGTATGCTGCTTTTTCTGGCTACTTTGTACGCATCATCCTTTGCTTTGATACTACCCTGATTTCCCTTGTTATCCACGGATGCACTACCTTCCCCGATTTATTCTTTTGCCAAACTGGGATGAACAATTTTTGTAGTTCATCCATGCAGTCTTTAAATGTCTTCCATTGTATATCCACCGTCAACCCTTTTAGAAATTAATTGCCAGTCAATCTTGGCCCAATTCACGTCTCATACCCTCAAAGTTACCTTTCTTTAAGTTCAGAACCATTGTTTCTGAATTAACAATGTCACTCTCCATCCTAATGAAGAACTCAACCATATTATGGTCACTCTTGCCCAAGGGGCACGTACAACAAGACGGCTAATTACCCCTTCCTCATTACTCAAAACCCAGTCTAAAATAGCCTGCTCTCTCGTTGGTTCCTCTACATGTTGAATTTTAGATAACTATCCCGCATACATTCCAAAAAATCCTCTTCCTCAGCACCCCCTGCCAATTTGATTAACCCAATCTATATGTAGATTGAAGTCACCCATTATAACTGTTTTTGCCTTTGTCGCACGCATTTCTAATTTCCTGTTTGATACCTATCCCCAACTTCTCTGCTACTGTTAGGTGGCCTTGTACACAACACCCACCAGCGTTTTCTGCCCCTTAGTGTTTTGTAGCTCTACCCATACCGATTCCACATCCTCCAAGCTAATGTCCTTCCTTTCCATTGCTTTAATCTCCTCTCTAACCAGCAACGCTTACCCCACCACCTTTTCCTTTCTCTCTATCCCTCCTGAATATTGAATATCCCTGGATGTTCAGCTCCCAGCCTACGTCACCCTGGAGCTATGTCTCCGTGATCCCAACTATATCATAATCATTAATATCTATCTGCAAACGCATTTTCAACTCGTCCAACTCTTTTAAATTACGAATACTCCTTGCATTGAGACACAAAGCCTTCATGCTTGTCCTTTACAACGCATTTACCCCTTATACAATTTTTGCTGAAAAGTGGCCCTTTTTTGATTTTTGTCCTGGTTTTGTCTGCCTGCCACTTTTACCTTTCACCTTATATACCTAATGCTTCTACCCTCATTTTACACCCTCCTGCCTCTTGCTCTTGTACCCATCCCCCTGCCACATTAGTTTTAAATCCTCCCCGACAGCACTAGCAAACACTCCCCAAGAACATTGGTTCCATTCCATTCCAGGTGCAAACGTCCTGTTTGTACCGGTCCCACCTCCCCCAGAACTGGTCCAGTGCCCTAAAAATTTGAATCCCTCCCCCTTGCACCACTTTTCAAGCCACGTATTCATTTGCATTATCCTCCTATTTCTACTCTGACTGGCCCGTGGTACTGGTAGTAATCCGGAGAATTACTACCTTTGAGGTTCCTACTTTTAAGTTTATCTCCTAGCTCCCTAAATTCACCTTGTAGGACCTCATCCCTTTTTTTACCTATATCGTTGGTGCCAACATGCACCACGACAACTGGCTGTTCCACCCTCCCCTCCAGAATGTTCTGCAGCCGTTCAGTGACATCCCTGACCTTTGCACCAGGAGGCAACATACCATCCTGGAGTCTCGTTTGCGGCCGCAGAAACGCCTATCTATTCCCCTGACAATTGAATCCCCTATTACTATTGCCCTTCCCCTCTTTTTTCCCCCCTCATGTGCTGCAGAGCCACCCATGGTGCCATGAACCTGGCTGCTGCTGCATTCCCCTGATGAGCCATCTCCCTCAACAGTATCCAAAATGGTACCTGTTTAGGAGGGAGATGACCGCAGGGGACTCCTGCACTACCTGCCTACTGCTTTGCTGGCTATTGGCCACCCGTTCCCTTCTTGTCCTCTCCTACCTTTTGCCTGCGGTGTGACCAACTCACTGTACGTGCTATCCACGACTTTTCTCCCGCATCGTGGATGCTCCAGTATGAATCCAAGCCGCAGTTCCAATCAGTCAATGCGGTCTTGCCAGGAGCTGCAGCTGGACACACTTCCTGCAAACGTAGTCACCAGGGACACCGACCATCTCCCTGATCTCCCACATGTTGCAGGCTGAACAAACCACGGGGCCAATCTCTACTGCCATAATACCTTACTCCCAAATTACTCTGTACTAAATATTTAAAAAAAAAAACAAACACACAAAAAACTTATCCTTTAAACTTTACTACTAAATACTGAATCCCTCACTCCCAGAAGGCAGAAATGTAAAATAGTAAACCCTGGGGTTGCACCCAATCAGCTGCGTCCTCGGGTCCTCTTCCACCAATCAGCGGCTTCCTCAAAAAAAACCCACTTCTCCAAATGGAACGTTATGGATTTCGGTAAGCCTCTGAAAAAACAAGCCCCGCGCTCGATTTTTATCCTTACCGGTCGGGTGTCGCTCCTCCCCCTCCTTCACTTCCAACGGCTCCTGTGGGCCTCTGAAAAAACAAGCCCCGCGCTCGATTTTTATCCTTACCGGTCGGGTGTCGCTCCTCCCCCTCCTTCACTTCCAACGGCTCCTGTGGGCCTCTGAAAAAGCAAGCCCCGCGCTCGATTTTTATCCTTACCCGTGGGTGTCGCTCCTCCCCTTCCTTCACTTCCAACGGCTCCTGTGGGCCTCATCAACATTCCTTCGTGCACAATTATTTAGTATATATGTAAGTGTAAGTTTATTGGCCAAGTATTAACACACAAGGAATTTGCCTTGGTGCTCCACCCACAAGTAACAACATGACATACAGTGACAGTTACGAATGACTCAGAAAACACTAAACATTAATAATACTAAAACATTAATGATAAAACACCATTGATTAGGCATGTGAACCAAAAAAATACCAGATCAAAGGGACGTTACAGATTTTTGACTGTTGAGTAGAGCAGTAAAAAAAAAACTGTTTTTATGTCTGGCTGGCAGCTTTGACAGTCTGGAGTCACCTTCCAGAGGGAAGTGATTCAAAGAGTTTGTGGCCAGGGTGAGGGGGGTCAGAGATGATCTTGCCCACTTGCTTTCTGGCCCTTGCAGTGTACAGTTCATCAATGGAGGGAAGGTTGCAGCCAATAACCTTCTCTGCTGATCGGACGATTCGCTGCAGCCTCCAGGTGTCGTGCTTGGTGGCTGAGCCAAACCAGACCATGATGGAGAAGGTGAGAATAGACTCTACGATGGCTGTGTAGAATTGGACAATCATTGCCTGTGGCAGATTGTGCTTCCTCAGCTGCCGCAGGAAGTACATCCTCTGTTGTGCCTTTTTGACTGTGGAGTCGATGGTAGTCCCCCACTTAAGGTCCTTGGAGATGATGGTTCCCAGGAACTTAAAAGACTCCACAGATGTGACTGTGGTGTTGTTGATGGTGAGTGGGGGGAGAGGAGGGGGAGCTCTCCTAAAGTCTACAATCAATTCCACTGTCTTAAGCACATTGAGCTCTAGCTTGTTGCTACGGCACCAGGATGCCAGCTGTGACACTTCCTGTCTGTAGGCAGTTTCCTCCCCATCCTGGATCAGTCCAATTAGGGTTGTGTCATCCGCAAACTTGAGAAGCTTGACTGAGCTGTCTGTGGAGGTGCAGTCATTGGTGTAGAGAGAGTAGAGAAGCGGAGAGAGTAGGCAGCCTTGCGGTGCTCCTATGCTGAGTGTTTGCAGGCCCGAGATGTGCTTTCCCAGCCTCACATTCTGCTTCCTGTCTGACAGGAAGTTGGTGATCCACTGAAAGAGGGGTTCAGGCACAGTCAACTCGGAAAGTTTGGAGTGTAGTAGCTCTGGCACAATGGTGTTGAATGCAGAGCTAAAATCAACAAACAGGATCCTCGCATAGGTCCCATGGTGGTCTAGGTGCTGTGGGATGACGTGCAGGTCCAGGTTGACTGCATCATCCACAGATCTATTGGCCCGATATGCAAACTGCAGGGGGTCCAGCAGGGAGTTTGTGATATTTTTCAGCTTGGCCAGCACAAGCCTTTCGAGTGTCTTCATGGCTACAGAGGTCAGTGCAACAGGCCTGTAGTCATTAAGACAAGTAATCCTTGCCTTTTTGAGTACAGGGACAATAATGGAGACTTTGAAGCAGGCAGGGACAGTACATGTTTGCAGGGACTGGTTAAAACATGTCATACCCTAATCTGACTTCCCAAAATGCATAATTTCATCCATTTGAGGGCTATCTGAAAAGATAGTCTGCAGATCCAAAAAGGAGGCCAAATGCTTTATAAACTGGGGCATATAGGAAGGTATCTCTTTCCCAGGGTCTCTTGAAGTCTTTACCTTTACCATGAGCATCATGCAAACCATGTCTGTCTCTTCCTTTTCTTCTTTGTTGTTTTTTAGTATGTGTTAAATGCATGTTTTAGTGCTCTTTTGCTTTGTTTTATATTGGGGTGTGTTGGGGTGACTTTTAAAATATCTTACCTTGATGGAGATGCAATTGTTTTCCGTATCGCATCTCCATCCGCACTGCGGCCTAACATTGAGGAGCTGGGGGCCTCTTGCTGGGATCGACTTTGGGAGCTCCAACTATGGGAACCTGCGGACTTTAACTTCGTGGAGCCGCGTACCTTGGTTAGGGACCGACTTTGGGAGCTCCAATCTGCAGGAGCTTCAAACTGCCCCGATCGCGGGAGCTTTCAATCGCCCCGACGTGGAGGCTTCGCTCGTCGGCTGCGGGAGCTTCGATCGCCATGACTGCGGATGGTTCGACTGCCCCGACCGTGGGAGAATAAAGAGGAAAGAAAATTAGACTTTATTGCCTTCCATCTCAGTGAGGAATGTGGGGAATCCTCTGTGGTGGATGTAGTTGTGTGTCCTATTACTTTTTTTAGTATGATTATGGTAAAAATCGAGTTTCACTGTACCTTAACTGGTACACGTAACAGTAAAATTACCTTGAACCTTTGAGATCCAGGAAACCTGTTTGCCAGGAGAACCTGGTGGTAGCCTGGAGAGGCCCCCTTTGCTCATAGAAAATGCCTCCTGTTGTTTACTGTATTTCACTATGAAGAAGGGTTTATGACCCAAAATGTCATATATTCCTTTTTTTCAGAGATGTTGCTTGACCCGTTCAGTTACTTCAGTTCCTTTGTGCCTGTCTACTGTACTTTACTAGTTTACTAACTACCACCGATTTTCTGAAATACTCTCTTGAGCTCTTTCATCATGGCATCATCCATCACTTTTCAGTAAATGGAAGATAACTGCTTGTCTTGGATGTAAAGAGCTGGCTTTGAAGATAATTGCTAGGTTAAACCAAGCTGCAATGAGATCTGACAATAGATCAATAGAGTAGCTTGCATTGAAACAGACATAATAGTATGTTACACAGGAACTCCAACAACAATGGTCTGGGACCCTTGCATTTTCAGTCATTATTAGGTTGATAAACAATGCTATTTTAACTCCACCAAGAAGTGATAAAGCAAATTTTAGTTTATTGAATCTTAATCAACTCTATGTATTGTCGCATGTGTTCTCATTTTTTTGTACAAACTAAGCTTTAAATTAAGAACTGGTTTATCTTAGAATTATCAATATTCAGTTTCAAAATGAGAGTTATCAATGTATCAGACTCTTATCATCTTTTATTGATGAAAGATACAGAATGAAAACAGGCGCTTTGGCCTGAAAAGTCCATGTTTGCCTTCAACCATCGATCGATCATCCACTCACCTTTTAACATCAATAAAGGCATCAGATTCTAAACCATAAAAACCTTAACTCATTATTCCTTGCCAAATAATTTAAAGGTGTGCACATAGGCATGTTTTAAAAGGTGTTCTTGCAAGTTAACCTCACAGCCTTCTCTTTGTTTTGAAGATAAACTTTTGTGCAGTTTACCTCAAACCTATGTGCAATGCAATTCATATGATGTAGTTAAATAATGATGAATATTCTGACAACATTGATATAAATGGGACATCTTTTTAAGTAGGCTGTTAAAGAATACTGTGGATATTGATCAGTTACAGATATGTGCAAAGAAATAGCAAATGGAGCTTATCCGAGCAAGTGTGATGTACTGCACATGTAAGGCGAGGTTGAATATAATGGGCAAGCGATAATGGCAAAATCCGGAACGACATTGATGTACTGAGAAATGTTGGTATCCAAGTGCATAACTCTCTGAAAGTGGCAACATAGGTAGATACAATGGTAAAGAAGGCATACGTCAGTTGGGACATTGAGTATAAGAGTCAGGAAATCACGTTGCAGCTTTATAGAAATTTGTCCAAGCCGCATTTGGAGTATTGCGTGCAATTCTGTTTGCTCCATTGCAGGAAAGATGTGGAGGCTTTGGAGAGGGTGCAGATGAGGTTTCCCAAAATGCTGCCTGGATTAGGCAGCATTAGTTATAAGAAGAGATTTGAGAAACTTGGATTGTTTTCTCTGAAGCATCAAAGGTTGAGTGGTGACCCGAGAGAAAAAAAAAATTATAACAGGCATAGATAGGGTAGACACTCAGAACCTTTCCCTGCAGTGGGAATGTCTAAAAAAGACTAGAAGGCATAGCTTTGACATCAGGAAAGTTTAAAGGAGATATATGGGACTAGTTATTTACACAGAGAAAGATAGATGCCTGGAATGCGCTGCTGGGGGTGATGGTGAAAGCAGATATGATAGTGGTGTTTAAGAGGCATTTCGATAGGCACATAGGCAGGCAGCATATGAAAGGATATATATCAAGTGGAGGCAGAGGAGATTCGTTTAACCTGACATTATGGGCAGGACAGACGTTGTTTCAGAAGTACATCTGTTAACCACTAATAGAAACCATGCTTGGCAAATTTGCCATTTTCTGTTCCATCAGTATTGTCATCTCTGAAATTCCAAACTGGATTTGAAGTTAAAGATGGGGCAAAGAGAAGTTTAATATTTGGCTGGAGTTCCATAAGTAGCTATGTTTATTCATTGGATATCTTAAAAAATGGAATAATTGAAGCTTCTGCAATATTTGTGAGAGAAATAAATAGCAAAGAATGTGACTTTCTTTTTAAAAGTAACTGACAGGAATTTAATTGGACTGTTCTCCATTATTGGAATGCCCAGCAATGTTGCCTCTATTGTTGTATTTCCAAATGCTTATGTTCTTATTTTAAAACTCTTTGTCAATACATATGTTATGATGCATTTAATTTAACCAAGATTGCAATTCAATGCCATTTCCAATTAATTGGAAAAATGATCATGAAGATTTTGGATAATAACCTCTTCATCTGGAGCAAAGCGGAATCTCCAGATTGCCCGCAATGCTCAGGCAAGGGGACGTTGGAACACATCCTGAGCTGCTGCCCAAAGGCTCTTGGGCAGGGCTGGTACACCTGGCATCACAACCAGGGTCTTAAACTCATTGCAGAAGCCATCAGCATGGGAATCAGCAGCTGCAGACGAGCACGCCCCACCACCCAGATGATCACCTTCATGCCAAGAACCACAGCAGCCAGGAACCCGTCAGGAATCCTGGCGACTGCGCAGGACTGGCAGCTTTCTGTAGACCTGGTGAAACAAATGAAGTTCCCACAGCACATTGCCACGACCACCCTGAGGCCAGATATCCTCTTGGTCTCAGAGGCGACCAAAAACATCGTCTTGTTGAAACTGACAGTGCCGTGGGAGGACCGTTTGGAGGAGGCCCACGAGAGGAAGTTGACCAAGTATGAAGAGCTGGTCATAGACCGCCATAAGCAGGGCTGGAAGGCAAGGTGTATGCCCATTGAGGTTGGCTGCACAGGTTTTGCAGGGCAATCGCTCTACAAAGCCTTGAGTGCACTGGGCATCAACGGAGTGGCGAGGAGAAGAGCCATCAAGAACACCACAGAGGCAGCAGAGAAGGCCTCGAGATGGCTCTGGATCAGGAGAGAAGGTCTATGGGGAGGAGCGAATCCCAACTGAACACAAGTCGTGGTCTGATCAACCACGGCTGGGTTGCCTGGGTGAGGGTGTCTGATGATGAAAGACCCGAAACACCCAATGACCCCAGGTTACATCACTGATGATGTGTGCAGGAGCATCAATAGATGTATTTGTATCAATCAACTACTCACAGATTAACTGTTTGTATAATTGCTTTAGTTCATATCATATAATGTGTTGTACCATCATTTTGTGATGGTATTCAGTTATCTATCTCCTATCTTCTATAACTAAAACTTTAATCTTGTTATCTGCAGGATAATATATTTGGCGTTGTACTTTCTATATGTGTGAAAATGGTACACGATAGCGCTACAACCTTTGGCCCCCTTACTCACCCTTGTCCTGTGCTGTAAATGAAAAAAGCTTTGTTCAGATTGATGATGGGTAGCGGCCAGCTCCGGGGGCTGGGAGAGGCCACGCAGATGATCTGGGGCCTAGGTGCTGAGGCTGGCTCTGAGGCCAACGGCTGCTGCTGCTGCTTGGGCCCGCGTGGCTGCCTGAGGCCGCACTGAGGATCCGATGCCTGTATGCGGAACCTGGCTCTGAGGCCACTCCCACGAGATTCTGGGGAGGTGAGGTGAGAGTGTGAGGAGGGAGCATGGGGGAGGAGGGGGAATAAAAGGGAGCGGAGGGGAGGGGAGAGTGGAGGAGTTAGGGAGTGGGGAATAGAGGGAGAGGAGAGCAGTGGGGGGAGGTCAGGAGGGATAATGAGGGGGATAGGTGAGGATGTGGGGAGGTGGGGGATAGGAGGGGGTAGGGAGGGAAAAGGAGTTATGGAGGGAGGGAGTGACTGAGGGCAGGGGGAAAGGAGACAGAGGGAGACGTGAGGGAGGCATTGGGGGATGGGAGGAGGATAGGGGAAAGAAGAGGGAGGATGAAGAGGAGGGGGAGGAAGTGCTGGGGGATGAGGAGAAATGAGCCGCGCCTGCGCAGTTGAGGGCTATGGATGAGTGGTGGAATATTGCGTTGGGTGAACGGGTTGCGTTGGGGGAACAGGTGAGTGGTGGAATATTGCGTTGGGGAACGGGTTGCCTACCGTGTGACAGGGACTCAACGGGTCCCACTTAGTCTAGTGTTATTATAAAGCTAAGATTATTAAAGCAACCCCTAAACCAAGACTCGAGCATCAAACTGATCGGACACCATCACTGCAGATTGTCCATTGTCCTACTCAGAAATATATTACCATTCCATCCTCATTGCTTGTATTCATACTTAAATCACATCGCAGAAGCACTGCAATGGTTCAAGGAGGCGCTCATCTCCATCTTCTCAATGGGAGTTGGGGGGGATTAACAATAAATGCTAGGTGTGTTAATGAGGTCCATGTTCTTTAATGTAAAGTGAAAAACATGTTCGTGAAAATGTTTAGCGTTCCATGGATTCACAAAAAAAAAATGCTACAGCAATGGCTGACCCAAAATTTCTAATGGGAAAGAACAAAAGAATAAAATAACAAAATAGAATTGATGAGACATAGTACCAGTTTAGCTTAAGAAAGGCAACATTGTTTCAAAATAACTTTAACGATTATATTATAAATAACTGAGGAACCTTTATAATGGATACTGTAAAAAGTTAAATATGTCTTGTATGCTATTTAGTTTTCACTCATTATTTCAGCCTGGTTATTGTGTGTCCACAAGCAATTTTATTGTTTATTGGGCTAAATCCTAATTGGCAGTTGGGCTACTAAATCACTCAGATGTATATCTCACATGGGATGGTGATTTATAGTGAGTCTTTTAAGTTTGTGAAAGGTCTATAACTCATGAGTTCTGCCGTTATAACATATTCTTTATATTTCACAAGTACACGTCTCTTGGCAAACTGCAATGCACCATTAAATGTTTTCTGAAACATTCTTCATTGCTGCCAATATTTCACAACCTAGATTACTAATGGCAAAATCCAAAAGTCTGATAACCTGCAGACATCTGAGATAAAATTAAAAAATTAACAGTACTTTATAACATAAATAGTTTCCTTTGTATGAACAATTTGAGTAGTTAAATGATCGAACAGAATGGAAGGAAAAAAATGGAATTGAACTTAAAAACATAAAAAAGGTGAGGAGCTCAGGATTACAACTGCAGGACAAATTATCAATGTTTATCATCCAGAACAAATGTGCAATCATTTATAGAATATCAAAAGGAAAGTTCAAGAATCATAGGAAAGTAGAGATGAGGCTGGAGATGATGGGAGATTAGTGAGTACATTTTATTAAGACAAATCATTATCCTCATACAAAGAAATAAAGAGCCAAAGACTCATGATATAATTTAAAATAATATGATCATGTCCACCATTCTCTTGAGGTTTCCAAATGAGCTTTGCCAGTCAATCTCCACTCTTCATTGACTGGCAAATGCTAAGCATGTTTGCTTTCTCTGGCAGCTCATATGTATCTATTTGACATAAAGGATAATCCCAATTTTAAATTGAAGGGTAGGTAGGAAAGTAGGTAGTGCCATTGTCTTAGGAAGGTTTTGTAGATGGATGTCTCTTTCATTTCAGAATGGGAAATAATGTCAGTTTGAACCGCCAGTGGGAACCATAAATAAAGATGGCTGGAAGATGATGGCCTAAAGTGCCGCATGCGAGGCTGCTAAACAAGATGAGAGCCCAAGGTATAAGAAGAAAGATACTAGCATGAATAGAAAATTAACTGAATGGCAGAAGGCTGTGGGAATAAAGCAGGCCTTTTTTGGTTGGATGCCGGTGACCAATGGTGTTCTGCAGGGGTCGGTATTGGGTCCACTACTCATCCAGTTGCTTATTAATGATTTGGATGATGAAATCGATGGCTTTGTGGCCATGGTTGCAGATGATGCAAAGATAGAGGGCAGATAGTGTGGAGGAAGCAGGGAGTCTGCAGAAGACTTGGGCAGGTTGGGACAGCAGTCAAAGAAGTGGTAGATGGAATACAGCGGAGCAAAGTGTGCAGTCATGCAGTAATTGCAGCTTTGGTAGAAGGAATAAAGCTGTAGATGATTTTCTAAATAGGGAGAAGATTCAGAAATCAAAGGTGCAGAGGGACTTGAGAGTGCTAGTGCAGGATTCCCAAGAGGTTAATTTGCAAGTTGAATCAGTAGTAAGGAAAGCAAATGCAATTTTGAGAGGACTAGAATATAAAGACAGGGATGTAATACTGAGGCTATATAAGGCATACACCACATTTGGATATTGTGAGCAGTTTTGAGGCCCATATCTGAAGATGAATGTGTTGGAGTTGGAAAGGGTCTAGAGGAGGTTTACAAGAATGATTCCGGGGATGATTGGGTTAATGTATGATGAGCGTTTGATGGCTCTGGGCCTATATTCGCAGCGGTTTAGAAGGATGAGGGGGACATTGCAACTTAGCGAATAATGAATGAATGAAAGAAATAATGTTTCCATTAGTGGGTGAGTCTAAGATCAGAGGGCACAGCCTCAGAATAAAAGGACGTACCTTTAGAAAGGAGATGAGGAGGAATTTCTTTAGCTGGAGTGTGGTGAATCTATGGAATTTCATTGCCACCGACGGCTGTGGAGACTACGTCTTTGGGTACATTTTAAGCAGAAATATATTTCCAATCATCTTCAGTCTTACTACCCCTCTCCTATCCTTTCCAGATTTCCAAATTTTGATCCTTCCCACCTCAAACGTTATGCCATAAAATGATCTTCTTTCCAATCTCCAGTGTGGTTATGGTATGATGTTTTTTTGTATGTCAAATTCAACTGTTTAGCTTTCAAAATCACTGTGTATGGTTCAATTTCAAAGACTTAGGTTTTGCTTAGAGCAGACCTGGCAACCAGAGAAGAGAAAAGCTATGTTTCCTTCATGCCCGGCAGTTAATGATAAGTGTGTGGAAAAAAAGTGTAAGAGTTTATGCCCCTGTTCTCGTGAACCTCTACTGATCTTCCTCACTGTGTCTCTAGGGGAAATGTGAATATGCTTTGGAAGTTGAACAGATTAGAACCTTGGTTTCTTGCAATCTCAAGCTAATCTGCAGTACTGCTCCAGCAGTACTGTCTCAAACCCACTTTAGATGCATGTAAGAAATTCTGTCCAGATATCCCTTCAACTTATAAGGAAAGACTACCCATTGGATAATTGAGCCAAGAATGCAAACCCATAATACTGGCCTCTCCAGCTGCAGCCTATTTATTGCTGGCACATGCCAAATCTTCACATAAAGTCTCGTTCTTGTTTCCTAAGGAGCTCTGATAAATTTACCTTGTGCTAGTAAATATCAGGATGGGATTTTTTACCTTTCTGGTTGCACTCAATAAACTCCCTCCTCAAAATCTGACCTTGCATGATTTTTCTTCAGGATAGCGTGACTAGCCACTGGCCAAAAACATGACTCTGGACCTGTGTAGGTTGTGGGAGGTTCAGGATCAGAATCACACTTTATTCGCCAAGTATGTTTCGCAACATACGAGGAATTTCATAGGCCAGTTTGAGGTTGTGGAGGAGATGAAGATGCAGTGATGAAGGATTGGGCATAAGGTCAGTGCAATGGTGCAGCTAGTAGAACTGCAGTCTAACAGCATCCCATACATCTGGATTCAATCCTGATCCTGGGTGCTGTTTGCATGGCACTAACACATTCTCCCTGTGAAGGTATGGGTTTCCTTCAGCTGCTCTGGTTTCCTCCCCAATTGCCAAAGACTTGTAGGTTGGTAGGTTATTTGGCCACTGTAAATTGCCCCTAGTGAGTTGGTGAGTGAAGGAATCTGGAGGAAGTTGTTGGGAGTGTGGGGAGAGTTGAAAGTGTACAGAATAAATGTGAATGAGCCCTTGATGGCCCTGCAGACACTGTGGGCTGAGGAACTTTTTTCCATTATGCATCTCTTTATGAATCAAAACTGTAGCACCACATGAGGATGAACAATGTAAGAGGCTTTTAGTTTAGAGATCTAGGGCGGCACGGTGACACAGCATTAGAGTTGGAGCCTTACAGCGCCAAAGACCCGGGATCAATCCTGACTATGGACGCTGTCTGTACGACATTTCCATGTTCTCCCTGTAACCATGTGGGGTTTCTCCAGGTGCTCCAGTTTCATCCCACACTCTAAAGACACACAGGTTTTTAACTTAATTGGGTTTTGTAAAATTGTAAATTGTCCCTAGTGTGCAGGATAGTGCTAGTATAAGGGGTGGTCGCTGGTCGGCATGGACTCGGTGGGCTGAAAGGCCCGTTTCCACACTGCATCTCTAAAGTCTAAAGTCTAAAGCCCTTCAGCTCACCGAGTCTGTGCCAACCAATGATAATCCATTTGCACTAGTTCTATCCAACGCAGGGCTGTGGAGTCAGAATTGGAGTCGTTGAGTTGGTGTTGGAGTCGGAGCAAATTTGGTGCTGCTGGAGTCGGCAAAAAGTTCCCGACTCCAACTCTGATCTCAACATCAATTTCAGAGAATTTCAATTTGTAATCATACATTGTCTTTCTGCTAAACTGGTTAGCACACACCAAAAGCTTCTCACCACACCTAAACTAAGTGATGAAGGTGATCAATGTGAGTACAGTAGTGGATGTTGTCTACATGGATTTTATTAAGGCATTTTCCCATGGTAGACTGATCCAGAAGATTAAGATGCATAAAATTCACACTGACAAGGTTGTAAGGAATCATAACTGGCTTATTGATAGAAGACAAAATGTTGTGGAAGAACAATATTCAGGCTTGAATTCTGAGACCAGGGGAGTTCTGCAGGGATCTGCGCTGAGACCTCTTTAATATACAAAGGACTTGGACATTAATATAGATGGTTAGTTAGTAAGTTTGCAGACGGCACCAACATTGATGAATTGGTCAAGTGGTGAAGGCTAGCAAAGTGTAGAGTGGGACATAGATCTGCTACAGCAATTGGCGGATAAATGGCAGAGTACAATCTGAGCAAGTGTGAGGTGTTGCATGGAGGGAGATGGAACGTAAGGGGAATGACAGTTCATGACAAGATCATTAACAGCACTGATGTATGGAGGGATCTTGTGGTTCAAGTCCTTTGGTTCTTGAAAGTGGCAATGCAGGTAGATTAGCAAAGAAGGCATATGGCATAATTGCCTTCATTGGTCAGATCATTGAGTTTAAGAGTGGGGAAGTCATGTTGCAGATTTATAGGATTTCAATTACTCCACATTTGAAGTATTGTCTGCAGTTCTGATCACCCATTACACTAAGTGCGTGAGGATTTGGAGAGGGTGCAGAAGAGGTTTTACCAGATTGTTGCCTGGAACAGAAGGTAATAGCTATCAGGAGAGATTGGGCAAACGTGGATCAATTTCTCTGGAGCGGCAGAGGTTGAAGGGAGATCTCAAAGTATATAACATTGAAAGACGTAGATAGGGTACACGGGCAAACCTTTTTTACTAGGGTACAAGTGTCAAATACGTAAGTGTAAGATGAAACCAGGAAAGTTTGAAGGAGCCAAGTGGGGCAAATAATTTGTAGCGGGTGCTAGTTTGCACTGTCAGTGGAGGCTGGCATTTGGTGGTATTTGTGATTTACAGGTACACACATGGAAGGCAGAGGATGGAGGGATATGGATCACATGCAGGCAGATATTTGTTTAACTTGACATCATGTTTGACATAGACATTGTGGGCTGAAGAGCTTTTACCTTTGCTGTACTATTTTATGTTCTGTGAAAGGAGGTCTTTGACTAAGCTTTGCCGAGCACTATGCAACTCTGGGGCTGCTCCAGTTTCTTCACTTTTGTTCTAGACCTCTATTCTGTTCGCCTGCTTTTGTTCCATCTCGAGGAAAGAACAATTGCTACCGTGCTTGACCTCTGTGGTGATAGTTGTTTCTAGAAACTTTGTACAGAAGTTTGTACACTGTGCATCAACCCACAACAGGCCAGTCATTTTAAACTTTTTTTATGGAAGCTATTAGTAATCGTTCAAACTACTGTTAATTTTATCTGGGATAAATTTGGATCAGTTTAGAGATACAACATGAAAATGGGCCTGTTGTGCCACTGAGTCCATGCCAATCATTGATTACTCAATCATACTATTCTGTTATCCCATGTGTCCATTCTACATGCTAGAGGCAATTTAGAAGCCAATTATCCTATAAGCCCACACATCTTTTGGATGAGAGAGAAAATGCGTGCAGTCAGAGGAAAGCCACACATTCACATGTAGTGTGTGCAAAGTCCCACCACATCTGACGTTAGGATTGAACCTGTGTCTCTGGCGTTACGCCACTTTAAAGTAGAGTCAAAGTCATGGAATGAGTAAAGAGCGCACTTGATGTGGCTGTGACGTTTAAGGTGCCAAATAAGAGCGTTGTAAACAAGCTTTACGCATACCAATGAAATGGCAGTATAAATAAATAATTGGTTTAAATAAATAATTGGTTTAAACAGAAAAGAATCATGCTGAACATTTATAGTTTGGGTCTGAAGGAAGGTGGTTTTGCAGAATATAATTTAGAGTTAACATGGTGACAGAAAAGGACAAACCCCAGGAATAAAAAATAGAGATAAAAAACCTGTTTAGGTCCAGAAGATAAATTCCAAATGGGATCCATAGTGACTTGGTAAATTGGATCCAATGTAGTCATGGAGTGGATGTAATGACAAAAGGTATTTTAATTCAGTAGTTTGTGACTTGTGTTTGCATGTGTAATGATTTGCATGAAAATATAGATGGTCTCATTAGTTTCATAAGGTTACAAGTGAATAGGAGCAATATTAGGCCATTCGGCCCATATTGTCTACTCTGCCATTCAAATCACGGCTGATCTATCTCTCCCTCCTAACCCCATTCTCCTACTTTCTCCCCATAACCTCTGACACCCATATTAATCAAAAATCTATCTCTGCCTTAAATATATCCACTGACTTTTGTGTCCCACAGCCTCTGTGACAAAGAATTCCGCAGATTCCTCGCCCACTGACTAAAGTAATTCCTCCTCATATCCTTCCTAAAAAAATGTCCTTTAATTCTGAGGTATGACTAGTCCTAGCCTCTCCCACCAGTGGAACCACCCTCTCCACATCCACTCTATCCAAGCCTTTCACTATTCTGTAGGGGGTGGGAGATTGCAACGTTCACGCGGTAAGTTTAAACCTAGAAGGTAAGTTTGTATTACTTAACAGGGTTTGCTGTTCGAGCAGGAACCTCTCTTCACAGAGGTTTCCTGCTAGTTTTATCGTGAAGTCCGGTGAGTGAACCGGCTATGGGCTGTGGGGAGACCCTGGTTCCGATCGCGGAAGCGGATGTCGGTAAAATGTCGGCTCGCAATTCCAGCCACTGACAGGCGATCAGTGGCTTCCAGCTACTGTGATGCCCCGTGGAGGGGCAAATCAAGCAGGAATGCGGTATCACCGCCAGAGTCGCTGACAGTGCGGTCAGCGGCTCACAGACACAGTGGTCCCCAGGCATGGGGTGAAGTCACTGAATAAATCGATCCCCTTATTGGACTCGGGGGGCAAGGGTTCCCCTCTGGTAATAAGTATGTATTGCATGTATGCTGTTGTCATTTTAAACCCTTCACAGGTGAAGCTCCACACCCAAAATTAATGTCCCCGCTTGGAGAAGGACACCATGCCGGTCAGTACACCACAGACACCGGATCTGTAACAGCGCGGCCTATGGGACAGGCCGCGCCAGCAGCACCTGGGACAGGGCTGCTTAATGTCTCCCTGTTGGAGGGGGAGACCATGACGGGTCAGTGTACTGCTGATACCGAATTTGTCACAGCGCCGGCCTACGGGAGAGCCCGCGCCAGCATCACCTGTTGACAGGACTGCTTAATGTGTGACAGCGCCGGCCTGTAGGAAAGGCCGCGCCAGTAGCACCTGGGACAGGGCTGCTTCACGTCTCCCTCTTGGAGGAGGAGAGCATGCCGGGTCAGTGTAATTCTGACGCCGAGTCTGAGGGTATAGCTGTGGAGCATATCCCAAGGAAGAAGGGCACGTGTCAGAGGTACCATTCCTGAAAACAAAGTTTGCCATCCCAACGGAATGTTCCATCCTGGTATAGGTCCATTGGGGGCCGTATCAGCACAGGTATCCTCAGGGACCTGTGGCAGCACCTGTTTAGGGCTGCCTACGAATCGCCCTCTCTGAGGAGGGGAATGCGAAAGGTCAGATGTAATTGACTCTAGATTCTAAAGATGTCAGTGGAACGTACTGGAGCACATGCGTGCCGGCAGTGAACAACGCTAATAGGGGATATGAGAGCCAGCCGCTGAATCTTCTATTCAGGTAAGGCCTATTCAACAGGAAAAACCTGGCTGACGGATCAATCAAGGCCAACGGTGGGTAAAGGTTCATCGTTTAAGAACGCATCCCAGGCGCTCATCGGCAGTAAGCGGTTCACTGAAGCTGGTGGCAGCATGACAGCTGGGCAGACGTTCCATGCACCCTACCAGTCCTACTCAACAAGGTGGGTCTGGCACTTCCGAAACATGGGTAAGTGGACCACTCACAAGTTGGTAATATTTACACTTGTTTGTACAACACACAAATGATAAAAAGCAACTGCTTAGAGGCATTTAACCATGTAAAACTGCACAATACTAGCATTCCAAGCAAGTTTGGGATTATGGCCAGGATTGTCTTTTAAGACAGGCTCGGAAATCGGGCCAGAGTTATCGTGCGAAGCACCCATGGAATTATGGCGGGAGTGGCCTGTTCATTATGAAAAATGGAGAATGTCGGTTAACTCGCATATGAACTTTCCGAAGAGGAAACTTCTTTACTGACTAACAACGGATTCATAAGGGTCTCAAAGATCCATTCTATGCAGTTCCCATTACAGAGATTATCAGAGACATTGGAAATTATCAAAATGCAATAATAACTGTACTAATAACAGTAAAACATTGCTAAAACCCCTGTCTCACGGTGCGAGTTGACCCACGAGTGACCCCGAGTTGTCACTCGCGGTAATCACGTACACTAAATGTAGCAGGAACGTCGGAACTCTTGCGAGCAACTTAGCGACTCGTGGCGCTAATGGCAGGTACCCGAGAAACTTGGTAACTCGTGAAAAAAATCAAACATGTTTCGTTTTTTCCACGAGTCAAATTTACAGTTCAAGTTAAAAATTGAAACATTTTAAACTCGTTTATAACGTGGTGGCCCGTGCGTTTACCTTAGTGATTCGTGAGTCTGCCGTGGGAACTCTTTTAACTCAGCGGGCAGGTAGCATCTCTGGAGAGACTGGATGACATTTCCAAATTTCTCCAGCCCCATGTGTTCACTTTTTTCAACTAGCATCTGCCCTTTCTTGTGTATGACATTATTTGTATCTACAGTGCCTTGTGTCTTGGCAATTCATGATTCACACACACACACAATGCTGGGGTAACTCACACACACACACACACACACACAAAATGCTGGGGTAACTCACACACACACACACAATGCTGGCCTAACTCACACACACACACACACACAATGCTGGGTAACTCACATACACACACACACACAATGCTGGAGTAACACACACACACACACACACACAATGCTGGGTAACACACACACACAACACACACACACAATGCTGGAGTAACACACACACACAATGCTGGAGTAAACACACAATGGCTGGAGTAAACACACACCACACACACACACACACACACACACACACAATGCTGGAGTGACTCTCACACATCACACACACACAATGCTTTGGGTAACTCGCACACACAATGCTGGATAACTCGCACAACACACACACAATACTGGGGTGACACACACAATGCTGGGTAACTCGCACACGCACACACACAATGCTGGGGTAACTCGCACACACAATGCTGGAGTAACTCGCAACACACACACAATACTGGGGTGACACACACATAGAAACATAGAAATAGACATTAGGTGCAGAGTAGGCCATTCAGCCCTTCGAGCCTGCACCGCCATTCAATATGATCATGGCTGATCATCCCACTCAGTAGTCCCCGAACCTGCCTTCTCTCCATACCCTCAGATCCCCTTAGCCACAAGGGCCACATCCAAACTCACTCTTAAATATAGCCAATGAACTGGCCTCAACTACCCTCTGTGGCAGAGAGTTCCAGAGACTCACCACCACTCTCTGTGTGAAGAAAGTCTTTCTCATCTCGGTCTTAAAGGATTCCCCCTTATCCTTAAGCTGTGACCCCTTGTCCTGGACTTCCCCCAACATCGGGAACAATCTTCCTGCATCTAGCCTGTCCAACCCCTTAAGAATTTTGTAAGTTTCTATAAGATCCCCTCTTAAATCTCCTAAATTCCAGAGAGTATAAACCGAGTCTATCCAGTCTTTCTTCATAAGACAGTCCTGACATCCCAGGAAACACATGCTAGGGGTAACACGCACGCGCACACCACACAATGCTGGGTAACTCGCACACACACACACAATGCTGGGTAACTCACACACACACACCACACACACACACACACACACACACACACACACACACACACACACACACACACACACACACACAATGCTAGGAGTAACTCTCACACACACACACGAACAATGCTGGACTAACTCACACTCACACACACACTCACACACACAATGTTGAGTAACTCACACACACACACACATACAATGTTGGAGTAACTCACACACACAATGCTAACGGTAACTCACACACACATACACACAATGCTGGAGTAACTCACACACACACACACGAACAATGCTGGAGTAACTCTCACACACAAAACACAATTCTGGAGTAACTCAGCAGCATCCTCTGGAGGGAAGGAATGATGATGTATCGGGTCGAGACCCTTCCTTGGACCACTACCCAGAGATGCTGCCTGTCCCGCTGAGTTACTCCAGCATTTTGTCTATCTTTAAAAACCAGCATCTGGACTTCCTTCCCACATAATAACCAATGAGATTACACACTAAACTTCCGTGTCCTCATTGTTCCCCTCTCTGTCTTCCCCCCCCAGACCTTGGCTGCAATGTCACCCGCTGGCAAATCCGTTCATTCTCGTTCTACTGCACCTGCTCCTCGGTGAAGCAGCTAACTTCATTCAAAAAGTTTGGATTGTCACATTGGTGGCGCAGCAGTAGAGTTGCTGCCTCACAGCGCCAGAGACCCGAGTCACAGACATGAAAGGGATAAGACGGTATAGTATCTGAACTACATGAACTCACACACATGAAAGGGATAAGACGGTATAGTGTCTGGAGAACCGACCCGAAACCTCACCTATTTCTTTTCTCCAGAGATGCTTGCCTGAGCCGCTGTGTTACTCCCTATCTTTTGTGTCTATCTTCGGTGTAAACCAGCCATCTGCAGTTCCCTTCCCGCACAATATAGTAATGAGCGTCGGGTTTCTAATCTGATACACAATAGATAGGGCACCATCCTTGGGCCAACCTGGTGTCAGGCTGTAGGAAGCAGCTGCAGGTGCTGCTTTAAAAGAAAACCGAAGATAGACGCAAAATGCTGGATCACTCAACGGGACAGGCTGCCGTCGTCATTTCTAGTGACACTCAACACTTTGGTGTTCCCGTGCAGCTCTACACCAGAACAAAACACTGATAAGGGTCTCCACCGAAATGTCACCCATTCCTTCTCTCACCAGAGATGCTGCCTGTCCCGCTGAGTTACTCCAGTTGTTTTATTCTGGTGTAAAGCTGCACGGGAACACCAATGTGTTGAGTGTCACGAGTATGATCGGTGGCTGCTGGATCACAAAGCTTTTCCACGTGGGATCCGCCCACTGAACATATGCAGATCTTATCGTTGCACACGCTTATTTGCAATCCCACGTAAAACTCATTCTCACGAAGTTCCAATGCGAGGTGCCGCTGGCAATTCAAGTCTAGCCTGCCTTCCGAACATGCCTGCCATAGATACCAGAATGAGAACTGATTTAGTCACTTTTAAACCATTGCACCACAAGTCTCTGTTCATTTAGTTTCTGTTATGTTTCATGTTGGCCGTATTGTTGTTTTTTTTTTTTCTGTCGAGTTTTTTTTTGTAATATCACTACGTGAACTTTCCCGGAGCTTTGTATATTTAAAACGCGTTGCATTGTCAATAATTCGTACTTTTATTAACATAAAAAAGCTGATGCATACTTGTAAGTCGAGTTAACTTAAAGGCCGCATTCCTTCTCAGCAGCAATTTAGATGAATTGTCCGGAATAGTTTTTGGCGAGGCTGGCTATCGGCGGTAAAGGGAAACATGCTTCAGCGCATTTCAACTTATTGGCTGAGCCACAAAAAAAAGTAGGAGTTTCTGTTGTCAAAACGAACATCTGTCATAATACTATAAATCTCATTTCAGATAGATGTTTAAATCTTTCATGTTGCAACAGTCACGCAATCACCGATCCTCTGCAAATGTCAGTCAGCGGTTAGTTGTCATTTCATTTGTTGCTTTCTCTCGTCTATTTTCTGACTGGCTTTAAAACAGGGCCAATTTATGTCCACGGGGAATAATCAGCCCATTGAACAAAAAGCCTTCGTTCACGGTTGGCTCAAGAGTAACGGGAGAGGAACTTGGTAACTCGATAGAGGAACTTGCAACATCGCAGAAATGACATACCCGTGGAACTCGGTTGAAACACTTTGAACTTAATCTTGTAATCTCGTACATAACCACGAGTCTGTTTTTTTTCTTTCACTTGGGGTCACTCGTGGGTGGACTCGCACCGTGAGACAGGGACTTAACTGGGATAAACTATTTACCCAGGTTATTTAACTAATTAATAAAATCGGTGTTTCGATTCAGAATTTAAAAACACTTGTTATGGCTTGTCTGGATGATATTCTAACGCTGTATTTTTGTTAAAATCATCTGTTTCAGCCTCAAACTATATTTGAGAAATTGGGCTCATCCATCCAGTTAACTTTAAGTTGTTACCAAATAGACTAGTTGGTCATTGGGATTTACCTCTAACTATTAATTAACCTATGACTCCGCCCTGTGGCAAGAGATTGGAGTTAATAACAACCTGTTATAAAACTGACTTTTATTCATCAAGAGTAATTGGCAATATAGCAGCTGTAATTCAGCTTGCAAGTCAGGGAACTGACATCGTGCAAAGTAGCAACCTCTCAAATGAATTGTAGATCATTGTTAACAACCTTTTGCTATTGCCAGCTGAAGCTACCTAAGTCACAATGATGAATAAACAGGATTCAGCATTGCTCCAGTAGTTTGGTCAGTTGAATTTCAGTTATTTACAAACTGATGCTAAGAGCTCTAAGGTGTGAAGTTGCAAATATAATATCTAATTTGGAGGTGGAGGAGATTTGCATGAGTTGCCAATTCTTCACTTGTTGGTATCAACTAAATATATACACCAGATGCACCCCATGGGTAAAGGGCTATTGAGCGAATATACATAATCTACATGCTCAACTTCAAGCTGCTACACTACGGTGGTGGCATATGTTAGTCACATGGCAATCAAGTAAAAGTATCCTGTAATAATTTACCTAATCCCTTTGCCACTGGTATCATCAAGTTCAGATCGATGACAACACAGAATAGGTATTGAATCTCAAAGTATTATGAAAGTATGGTTCAATGGAACACCGAATATCGACATGTTGGTTTCATGCTTATTCACTGATTGCCAAAATATGTGGCATAACAGTGGGGGGAGATATATTTTCGCTACAAGAAGGAGGAATGTTCTTTTATGTCTTCCTCCATTTTGCCTCATTAGTCGGGTCTTGAAATATATACACCAGATGCACCCAATGGGTAAAGGGCTATTGAGCGAATATACATAATCTACATTGAAATAAAGTCAGCAAGATCTTGTTTTAGTTTTTGTACTGTCTGACTGGCTATGCGGCCATGTTTCCTGCTTTCGTCAGACATAATAATACAACCGTATATGGTTATTCTAAAAAACGAAAATTTTGCTGGTTCAAACTGTGGTTCAGGAAACCAGCCTCTGCTTAATAAAACAATTATTGACTTACACATTCTGAATGGACTGTCTTACGGCTCAGGTTCTCACACCAATCCATGGATGTGCTCAATGCAGAGTGCAGGGATAGCACCAAAAAAGCAATACATTTCCTATTGAGGGATCGGAAGCGGTTTGTTTAATGTTAATGTTACAGTTAATAATACTGTACAGAATACTGACGTCTTCTAGTTCATTCTTAAATGGTCTTTGACAATAATTCAGTTAGAGGGCCACTAACTGTGCGCAACGTGCCTTCCATCATATTAGCTGCAGCAAACGGGAACCACTCCTGTTGGGTTTCAACCCCGGTTAGCGAGTTGTAAACGTTATCTTTGATACAAGTTCTCCCACTACAAGTATATGCAGTTTTTGGATATTGACAGTGTGTTAACAATACTTTCACCAGAGGGGTTCTAGCTACATCCTTAGTCATGACACTATATCAGCACAATGAGGGCAGACATTGCAAACGGCTGCGGCTGGATAGGATGGAAATGGCTGCAGATGCCATTACATTTTACATTTCTGATCTACACAAGCAGAGCAGACAGGGTGGCAGGATTTAGATCATAATTTCGGCATAACCCCACGGACTCACGTCTATGTGTGAGGGCAGGCTTGCTATATTATATCAAGGCCACCAGAATCCTCAGAGGTGTGTGGAATCAGCATTGTTTATTAAGCGACAAACCAGCACACAAGAAAAGGTCGGTTCAGACTATTTCAAGTGGCTGAAGCAGGTTCTTGGTTTATGCAGGTATTAACACTGAATATTTACATCTCATTCCACCAGGGCGGCATCAACGTCAGCGGCCATATCCTCATGACCGCAGGATGGTCAACTGAATTGATTTAATTTTTTTTTTCCATAGGCCGATTGCAGACCGGGCTATTTGCCCATTCTGTTTTGCGTCCACTTTAGCCTCCCCTGAGATAGAGGGGTTGCTATTGATTTTCTTTATTAACATAAACCATTAATACATTTGAAGCATGTCATGGTTAATGCATAGTTGCTTATTCACTCATCCTGAGTGAATCGATGCAGTGAGACGCCGGGATTTGAATCTGCTGCATGAAATCACAGAGCTTTGAATTCTTCACGGAATCAATCACGTGACTCCGAAGTAAAATAGTAAGATTAAATGAGAATTTACCAGTTTGAAGTTTGATCTTTATTTTATGAGGAGTTACGTTGGTGATTACGTGTCCTCCACTCCCAACCCTCTCTCACACAGGTCATCTGGTAGTTCTCAAGTTGCTGATCTTACTATGTTACTTCAATTACTGTTACCTGTGATTTCATACACCGCTGCTTTGAAGATTGACGTGCATGCGGACTGGCGGGGCTTCTTCACGTAATTACCAACTTAACTCATAAAATAAAGATCAAACTTCAAACTGGTAAGTTCTCATTTAATCTTACTATTTTCACTCATAGAAACATAGAAAATAGGTGCAGGAGTAGGCATCTGGCACTTCGAGCCATCACCCACCGCCATTCAATATGATCATCACTGTTCATGCAAAATCAGAACCCTCTTTTCTGCTTTCTCTTCCCATATCCCTTAGTTCTGTTAGCCCTAAGAGCTATATCTAACTACATCTAGTGAATTGGCCTGCAATGCCTTCTGTGGCAGAGAATTCCACAGATTCACAACTCTCTTGGTGAAAAAAAATGTTTTCCTCACTTCATCTCATCTAAATGGCATACCCCTCATTCTTACTCACTGTGTTCCCTCCCTCAATATGGCACCATATAGCCTTCATCTCTCCCTCAAATAGTTTTCCCATTTATTGCCATCCTTATCCGATTCTCAGATTTCAGATTTTGTGTCCCCACTCATTGCCCTCCAGTCATTGTCTCCACCTTTAGCCTCCCCTTGGCTCCATCTATCATCTTCCTTCTCTTCCAGAGATGCTGCCTGTTAGTAACAGGCGTTAAGGGTCATAGTCAGTCGGAGTCGGATACACAAGAGATCAAGGAGTTGGAGTCGCAGTCAGGTGTTTTGGTTATCGACTCCTCAGCCCTGATCCTACACACTCGGGACAATTTTACAGAAGCCATTTAACCTATAACCTCCACGTCTTTGGGATGTGGGATGAAACTGGAGCACCCGAAGAAAACCCACATGGTCTCTGAAGAACGTAAAAACATATGAACTCTGTACAGACAGCACCCGTACTAAAGATTGAACCTGGGTCTCTGACATGTAAGGCAGTAATTCTACCACTGCACTGCTGTGCATGGATAATAATTAATGTTAGAAGGAAAAAAAATACTCATGCAGTCAAAGTTTTTCATATAAATGTCATCTATATCAATGATTTCAATGAGAATGTACAAGGCACAATTGGTAAGTTTGTAGATTACACTAAAATAGAAGGTATTGTAGAAAGTGAAGATGATTATCAAGGATTACAACATGATGTTGATCAGCTTGTGGGCCAAAGAATGACAAATGGAGCTTCATCAGATAAGGGTGAGGCATTGCATTTTGGGAAGTCAAAAAAGGGCAGGTTTTCATAGTGAACGGTAAGCCATGGGTAGTGTTATAGAGCGGAGGGATCTAGGAGTACAAGTACATAGTTCACTGTAAGTGGCATCACAGGAAGATAATGTGGTGAAGAAGGCTTTTAGCCTTCTGGCCCTCATCAGTGAGGGAACTGAGTGTAGACGTTGGAACAGTAAGTTGCATTTGTACAAGACCTTGGTGAGGCTGAACTTGGAGTATTTGTGTTAAATTTTGTTTATTCCTTGTTGAGGAATTAAGTCTTTAAGCTGGAAAGAGAAGAGCAGGTTTACAAGAATATTCAAGGGCTTGATGGTCTGAACTATAGTGAAAGTTAGGGCAGACCGGGGCTTTATTCCTTGGAACGCAGGAGGCTGAGAGGTGATCTTATGGAGATGTATCAAATCATGAATGGGGTGAATTCATGGCATCTTTTCTCCAGGTAAGGGACTCAAGAACTACAGGGCATAGATTTAAGAGGAAAGGAAAAATTTAATAGGAACCTGATAGGCATTTTTTTTTTACACAAAGAATGGGTGGTATATGGCCAGAGTCAGTACAGCAACAACTTTTAAAATACATTTTGGTGGGCGCATCGATTGGAAAGTCTTTGAAGAATATGGGCCAAACACCAGCAAATGGATGAGCTTAGATGAGGTATCTAGGATGGCATGGATGAGTTGGGCTGCAGGGCCAGTTTACATGTGTATGAATCTATGATTCTATTTGTATCAAATATTAATGATAAAAAATGTGCTGCAAAACTGGAAAGGTTTAAATAATGCCTAAGTCTGAAAGCGCTCAGTTACTTATGGAGCCCTTTAAGCCTATTCCAGAATGGGAAAAAGGCTGCCTTTCTAAATTGTGGTATGATGCATGGAAAATCTGTGTTATTTTAATGCACTTAAGTAAAGTGATAGTTCCTTTTCAGGGAAACCACTTTAGGTCGATTTAAAATTCCTTTGGGATAAACCATATTTGATGCTTATTTAAGGAAGCTCTGGTCAATGGGTCTTTGCCAGGGTTTTCACTCCCCTACCACCTGCTTACGGACTAGCACCAATCTAGAAAATACACATGCAGATCATCATCTCATGCAGATCATAATGTTCTCATGCAGATTATCAACTAGAATTTTCTGCAGTGGAAATGTGGCCATCATACATATCCACAGGCACTTTACACGCGTAAATATATTTAAAGGTAAGCACAATGTCTTGCAGTATTTTACTGGATATTGCTGTCTTGATAACAAGTAGTAGGTCAGGAGGCTGGACAAAACGTGGGAAGTAATGTCCCTGTCCCACTTAGGAAACCTGAACGGAAACCTCTGGAGACTTTGCGCCCCACCCAAGGTTCCCGTGCGGTTCCCGGAGGTTTTTGTCAGTCTCCCTCATGGTCGAAAGTGGTTTCCGCTTCGTCTATGTTCCTGCGATTATTTCAAAAAATTGAAAAAACCTCCGAGAACCTCCGGAAACCCGACAAAAACCTCCGGGAACCGCATGGTAACCTTGGGTGGGGCACAAAGTCTCCAGAGGTTTCCATTCAGGTTTCCTAAGTGGGACAGGGGCATATTATAAGTTTGATACAGGTGAGGAGGTTTTTGATAGTTACACAATTTACATCGCTTCAATCCTTGTGTCTTACATGTTATGTCTTTTCATCTCAGGCCTTGGTTAAACCATCTGCCTGTCACCTCTCCCACCCCCCCACCATTATTAACCTATTACCCACAGTACTGTATCCTGCCTCTCCCCTCTTTTAGCTTTCTTCTCCCCCTCTACAATCAATCAGAAGAATGGTCCCAACATGTTCTCTAGGGATGGTAGACAAAAATGCTGGAGAAACTCAGCGGGCGAGGCAGCATCTATGGAGCGAAGGAATAGGTGACGTTTCAGGTCGAGACATCCAGCATTTTTGTCTACCTTCGATTTTTCCAGCATCTGCAGTTCTTTCTTAAACTGTTCTCTAGAGATGTGCTGGGCCTGCTGAGTTACTCCAGCATTTTGTGTCTTTTTGGCTATTAACCAGAAACTGCAGTTCCTTGTTTCTACATCAAGACTGCACGTGAACTTTCAATCCCCACTCGTGCTGCTGGTTTTCCCTCCGACAACCAGCTTCTTCTATTTGGCATGAGGATGACAAAAAGAAGAGGAAGAGGGGTCACAGATTGAATGAGGGGAAGGTGAGGGTGATTGCAGGTATGAAGCTGGGCCATTTGTAGTTAGTCAATTGAACTGTTTACTGGATAAATGTTGAGCAATCAGAGCAATCCGCTGATGCATGCTTTAATCAAGAGAGTCTGTTTATCTGTTTAAATGAATAAAGCCAGTATATGTGTTATAAACTCCCTGATTATGCCATTTTTGGTACGGATTGCTATTTGGATCTATTTTGTCAATTCTTGTTAGTCTTCATGTTCTGTTATACAAGATGATTGTGTCCAACAAGTATACACAACTGTTTCTCATCTCACCAACACGACAACTTCAGCTTCCAACTTTGATGAAAGCAGATAGAGTACAAATATTCATCTTGAATGTTCCAAATCAAAATAAACAATTGGCCAAATCTTCCTGGAAAAAAAAAGAAAGTTAAAGATGTGCGCTCTTATTATTGCACAAATCCTGCCAAGATGTTCAGAGGTCAAAGGGATTTGTCGTGAGTTGCAAATCTCCAGGAGGTGCTGCTTGATTTAATCTACTTATTAATTAGTTGGTATTTCCAGCAACTTAAGATGCAAAGCCTTTTGAGCTGATTAGTGAGTGAATGCCATGGGACGGAACACTTCATCAGACTCCAATCTAATGTTGGCCCAGAATTTGTGGCCATTTTGTGGCCTCTGTAAATAGATAGCATATAACTCATAGGGCTGACATGGTGGGCTTTATGTCTACAGTTCATGGTGCTTACAGAGTTGTATGTTGGGCGTAGAGGAATTACCTACCATCTCCCTGGCCCATTAACTGTGCTTATGAATCCACTCTTTCATCTACCAATGTTTTCAAGGCACAATTAAACTGCAGCCAATGCAGTTTAAAAATAGAAACCTGATTAAAATGAAGGCATATAATCTAATTAATGGGGCTTAAAGAGCAACTCTCGAAAAGGTGGACTATGGGCAGCTGAGTGGTGCAGCTTGTGAAGTTGCTGCGTCACAACTCCAGCAACCAGGGTTGAATCCTGACCTCTGGCGCGGATGGTGCCCATTTTCCTTATGCCCCAGGTGATTAGGCATCCATATTGGATGTCAAAGGGGTGGGGGTTAGTAGGCTATGTAAACACTGTATCTTGGTCCTTAAAATAACATTTAAATTTAATTTAAATTAAATATTATGATTAAAAATAAAATAATAGGTTTAGAGTTTGGGAGGTAAACTAAAAGGGATTACTGTAGATTTTGTTTTACAAATTCAAGTTTATTACTTGGTTAAAAGTCAAGTAATACTATACTCCCAAAATCGTCAATCCAAAAAATATACTTGCAGGCACGTTTCAAATTAAAACATGATTAGTTCAGTATAGTTTAGTTTAGATACAACATGGAAACAGCTCTTTTGGCCCAACAAATCCATGCCGACCCATCAGTGATCACCCATACACTAGTTCTATCCTACAGACTAGGGACAATTTACTGAAGCCAATTAGCCTACCACCCTGCACATCTTTTGAATGCGGGAGGAAGCCGGAGCAACCGGAGATAACTCATGCAGTCACAGGGAGAATGTGTAAACTCCGTACAGACAGCAACCGTGGTCAGGATCAAACCCAGGTCTCTGGCGCTGTAAGGCAGCAACTCTGCTGCTGTGCATACTCTCATCTAAGACACAGTCGAGTCCCTGCAGTGCCCAATTAGTGTAGGATCAGTGTAAGTGGTTGCTTGATGGTCAGCACTCACTAGCTACACCACTGTGCTGCCCATAGTCCACTTTTTGGTGAGCTTGCTCTGTGAACCCTATTAATAAGATTGCATACATTAATTTTAATCAGAATGCTATTTTAAGTACTGATTCAGTGATGCCCTTGTGCCTGTTTCAATACTGACAATCCACATGCTCATTCCAACCTTCTCTAAATGAAGAAAGCACATGATGAATTGGATTCCAATTTCAGGTTTTCATCATTTTGAGATCACACTCTGCAGAAAGTTATGTTATCAGCGATTATGCTCTTTTCATTTTCTCTGTTTGTCCCAGAACAGATTCAGTCTGACCTAATGAAGATTTCTGCCATTTATTTTAATAAAACAAAATAACAACTGATAGTCTGAGCTCTAAAAAATAACTATATATTACAATTAAAAAAGTTTAGAAATGACAGGTCAGTTTGGCAAGTTCTGAAAAAGTCAAGCAATTCATTTGCTCAAGCAAATAGCAAAAAAGCACTTTAAATGATCAAACTAAATGTGAAAAATGTCTGGCAGGTGAACAAACGTATGTGGCCACAGAGACAAAGCACAGTTCACAATATAAGTATTAGAAGACCATATAATTCAAGTACTTCAACAGTGTCAGAATTAATTATTTGCTGTTAATAATAAAATGAAGAACAGAAGATCACAAATGTGGATACTGGAGGATTAATCTTTCAACAATACACTCTGCCCACGCTAGAACTGGAAGATGAAGAATTAAAGTCAGTTAATCTGAAATCATTTGTAGAAGATTGAAAAAAAAATGTAAAGGAGGTTTTGGCTGATAATTATGGATGAGACTTACTATTTTTCTTCCCATGTAAAGCATGCTTGATCTAAGCACCAACAAATTATGAAGTAAATCATCAGTGCTAATTGGTTCTCCTATGTTGTGCAAAAGCATTTGAGGTCTTCATAGCAAAGTTGTGATATTGATGCTAACTTATACTTCTCTATTAAAACAGTAGCTGAAGTAAACTATAACACCTTTTTACACAGGTCAAAAATCTCTCAAGGCACATCATTAGATAAAATTGACACTGTCAATGAAGGGGATATGTATAGGATATCAGGATAGTGACCAAGTGTTTTGTCAAAGAGGTAGATTTTAAAGTGGGTTTTAGAGAGGGAATAAGAGACATGTAAATCTTTAGAGAGGAAATTCCAGAGCTGAAAGCCTACATTAGATGTAGGCATGACTGACAATGAAGGCAACGAGAAATATTGAAGAAATCAATTTGGAGGAACACAAAATTCCTGGAGAGATGTAGGGCTGGTAGAGTAAAAGAGGTTCAAAGCTATGAAGGAGTTTGAGCACAGGGCTGGAACTTTAAATTGATGGATTGTAGATTTGGGAGTCATTGCCATCTAGTGAGAGCCAGAGCCAGAGCCAAATGGGATATCATATTGGTTGGGGCATAGGCAGCTGAGTGTTTGATGTTTTTAAAATTAGGACATTGAAAGGATCGAAGACAAAACAGAAGAATGATTGAAATGATTCATAAATACCAGAATTATTCATTTTATTCAGGCTGATTATAGCAATACTATCTTTGTTGCTGGAAAATTCATTTTAGAGCCTGAAAACATGCTGGCTCCTATTACGTTTCTTAATCACAATGAATCATAGAGTTACAGGAAGAGGTCGTTTAACCTATAAAGTTAATGCCAGCTCCCTGTTCAGTAATCTTCTCTGCTCTTTTCTTTCTTTCTTTTTTTCCCCTCTCTTGCAATATATCCCTGTAATATCATTTCCCTCAACTGCCTAACCAATTCTTCTTTCTTGGAATCTCTGATTGACTTTATTTATACCACCCTTTCGTTGGCTTAACCTCTCCCTGTATAAGAATTGTTTTTCTTTTCTCTCAAATTCTTTGTGTTGTTTATGCCTAATGGGAATGTATTTTCTCTATTTACTCCATCTAAATCTGTCATGAACTTGGACACATCTACTGAAACTTCTTTCAATCTTCTTTGTCCCAAGCAGAAAAATCCTGCTTTTTCAATCTGACCATATAGCTCATGTCTCTCTTCCCATGGAACTGCTGTGGTAAATCTTTTCTTTATGCTTGCCAGGAGCCTTCCATCCTTTCTAATGTATGGTGATCGGAATTGGATTGTGGCCCAATCAATCTTTTTTACAAAGATTCAACTTAACCTCTCTGTTTTAGTACTCAGTATTTATATTTATGAAGCCCAGAATCCCAAATGTTTTATCAATCATTCTCAGCACATGTTCAATATACATTGTATGTAACACAAATATATCTCTGTCCCTATGTGCCCTTATTACCTCTTTATCTTTCTGCCAACAGTTCGGTCTAAAACATTAATTTGTCTATCATTAAACCTTGAAGAAGTTATTCTGGCACATAGTAGTAAAAGTATCTTGGGGTGCATTTGCAAACAAGAATATAGGATGTAGTATCAAGGGTAGGCCACACATATTATGCCTTGAGCCTTGATTTTTATTTAATAAGATCACGACTGACCTGTTTTTTGTTCCAGGTTTATTTTCTACCTGTCCATTCAAGCTATGATTCATATAATTTGTTACTGCCCTTGACTCCCCATCATTTGTCTACCTCAGCTTTTAATTCAGTGTACAAGGGTTTAGTCGCCTCCACTATTCTCTTACAATAAAAATTTGAGACCTTCTATGACCTTCTTCGTGAAGAGAAGACATTTTCCCTTAACTGTGTCTTATATTAGCGGGTCTTTTATTCTGAAACAATATCCTCTTACTCTTGATTTCACTTGAGGAAAAACATCCTCTCTGCAACGATGTCAGATTAAAGTGAATCTTTACATGTTTTAATATGAGACCTTACTATATGCCATTTAGAAAATTCCAATGCACTGCATTTATTGCCCTATATTCACCCAACTTGTTTTACATTCTCAAATGAACCAATAAATTCTCACATGTTTTCAAAAGCACATGTTGACTCTGCTTGATTGCTTTAAACTTTCTACAATTTACCCTCCTTAATAAGTAGACTCCAATATTTTCCCTTAATACAGATTTTAAAGGCACGCAGGCCTGTAGATCCCTTGTCAGACTTTATGTCCATCTCCGATTACCCCTTGACTGAGGAGGCAACCATGAATCAAGCTCCCTTTGGAATTCACTGACCCATTCTATGAACCATATGTAATTATCCAGCACTGTAAAGTGATCCTCCATGTTTTGTCATGGATTAAATACAAAATGAAAAAATGAAATTATTGTAGAGCTCAAGTTCCTCTTTCACTGAAGCGCCTTTTCTTCTTACGATGGCACCAACGAGGTCCCTGTTCGGAGCAAGAGGCCATCCCATTTACAGCTGGTTCCCTGAGTCCCATAGGTTTCATGCCGATGAAGAAATCTCTCCTGGTAGTGAGGGTTGTGCAGCATTGGACCTATAAAACAGAGTGCACCACATTTCCACACTGCCCATCCTACTCTGGAGGAACCAGTGAAAGTCTCTTATCTTATTGTGACTATGCTGATGCCTGGGAACATGGACATTAAAAATACTTTGCTCTTGACTGCTGATAGGAGGTGGAAGAGGAAGGGGCAACAACAAAGGACTATTGTAGCTAGGCTGTGAGGGACAATGAAAAGCTTACACAAAATAATTCAGCATTCAAGTAATAGACAGTTTTTGCTATTTTTGTGGCATGGACTAATTTTCTAAGTGAGGAGCAAAACCAAAAATCGGATGTGCAAAGGGACAATAGACAATAGACGCAGGAGCAGGCCATTCATTATGATCATGGTTTATCATCCCCAATCAGTACCCCATTCTGCCTTCTCCCATATCCCCTGACGCTGCCACCTGTTAGAGCCCGAACTAGCTCTCTCTTTAAAGTATCCAGAGCTACCGGCATCCACTGCCCTCTGAGTCAGAGAATTTCCACAGACTCACAACTCTCTGTGTGAAAAAGTGCTTCCCTCAATCTCTGTTTCTAAATGGCACCCTTATTTATAAACTGTGCCCTGGTTTTGGACACCCCCCAACATTCAGAATATGTTTCTTGCCTCTAGTTTGTCCAAACTTTAAACCTAATAATCTTATATGTTTCAATAAGATCCCTCTCATCCTTCAAAACTCCATAGTCTGCAAGCCAGCCAATCCATTCCTCGGCATAAGAACCGTCCCACCACCCGGGAATTAATCTTGTGAACCTACGCTGCTCTACGCTGCTCTCCCTCAATAGCAAGAAATGTCCCTTCCTCAAATTAGGACTTGGGAGCGCTAGGCAGGAATTCGCCAAAAAGTTTAATTGCCAGTCGAAACGGAAAAGGAAGGCAAATGGAATGCTAGCACTTATTTCAAGACTATAGTACAAAAATAGTGGATGTTAAGGGACAGACCCACTGCGGCGACCTAATCCGCGAGTTTAGAAGAGTTTGCCCTCGCATACTCGCAGCATGGTCGACACAATGTCCTAGGAGGTCCTTTGAAATGCTCCATCATGTTCGAGAATAGTCCCCGCGTCCTCGAGGCCCTCAGCTAAGGTCGCGCATAGTTTTCAACAAGCTGAAAATGGCCCGGGGGGTGGCCGGGCCGAGAAAAAAAGGTCACCATGGAAAAAAATCAATATATTTTTTACTCTAAGGTTAGTTCGAGGTAGGTCGTAGTGGTCAAGCAATGTTATTCGTAGCTAAACCGAAGTAGTCGAAGGTAGTCCGTAGAATAGTCTTCAACATAACGAAGGAGTCGTGTCCTTCACTCTCCATTATTTCGGTGTCTAATTTTTCCGAAGCTAGTCTTCCAACATAAGTCGAAGGACTCTTCAACATGACACTTTTTCGAAACTCTCTTAAAACCTTCTAAACTCGCCAATTAGGTCACCACAGGGACCGCCCCTTAATGCTGAGGCTCGAAAGGCACTGGTCAGACGCGATTGGAATATTGTGAACAATTTAGGGCACCATATCTGAAGAAGGATGTGCAGGCTCCCAAGAGGGTCCAGAGGAGTTACCGGAATGAATCCCCAGAAATGATGGTCAACATATGATGAAGCACTAGACAACGCACTGGGCCTCTACTTGCTGAGGTTAGAAGGATCAGGGGGGATCCTCATGAAACTGCCGAATAATATAATGCCTGGCTAGAGTAGATGTGGGAGTGGTTGTTTCCACAAGTGGGTAAGAAGTCATGAGCAAGTCGTAGCCTCAGAATAAAGGACGTTTCCCCTATAGCAAGGAAATTACGAGGAATTTTTTAGTCAGAAGGTGGTGAATCTGTGGGAATTCATTGCCACACAAGGCTGTGAAGGCCAAGACAATGATATATTTTAAGTCAGAAGATAGATAGATGCTTGATTTAGTATGGGTGTTTGGGAAAAGAGTGGATTCAGAAGTGGGATAACACAGAACCTGGTGTGAACAGATGATTGATGGTAGTCAGAAACCCAAGGTCCAGGATCAAACCCGTGTCTCTGGTCAAGATCTCCACCATGTGTGGCAACAAGTGGCTCCCAAAGTTGATAAGTTGCAGAGAGGGTGGAGAAGGGATTGGTTCGGATAAACAGAAAATATCTGATATCTGTAAGGTCAAGATGAATGGAGATAAACTTTTGAATGAAGTAACTTGAAGTTTTTAGACTCCATCTAGATTCCAAATTTTCCATTTGATTGACTGTGCAGACCGTGCCAATCAAGCGTTTCCACATTGCAAAGTCCCTTTAAGAAATTAAACTGAAATTGTGCCACATGTGGTTCCTGTGGCCCCGAGGTCATCAACATTTTGTGTCAGAAGTGCTGCAGATAAATGACCCAGGTTTGCTGATGTTATCAATAGAGCTACCACTTGCTCAACTGTTACCAATTTCATCCTTGTTAATGTTGCAAATTGGTTGTCTCAGTTGACCCTCCAACCTGCTGCCCAACACTTGTCCAGCGGTTCCTTTTCATTGGAACCCAACAAAGTAGGCAGATCGAAGCTCACTGACATTCTCCCCAACATTTATACAGGAAAAATTCCATCCGAAACACTTATGCCTGGTGCCAGAATTGTACAACCATTCGTTATATTGGGAATTTTATAGCTTTGAGGAAAAAAAATGTAGAGGATAAGTGAAGCCTCTCATAATAAAAAAATTAATTGTTTTTGCACTAATCTTCTTTATTGATTTCAAATGCTTTTAGCTAATTTCCTGTGAATCTTTAATTAAAAGCCACCTTGTTATTTTTTTATTTCCATTTTTTTTTAAAATATCTTGGAGTGTCAGGGTCAGGAAGAAGTACTGACAATCTCAGGCATGGCAGATGGAAGCTGGAAATTTTTTTCTGTCCTGTAAGTTTCTTCTGAGGAATGTTGTGGAGGAGGAATATTCTGGTTTCCATTGCTTTGTGACAACGTGTAAGGTCAGGTTTCAAGAAGGGCCATGACACTCAGCTAGCCAAGATGGTCTTGACCAGCGAGGTTCTTGAATCTCCACACAGACAATGAAATCCACCATATCAAAGTAGTCTCAGTGGTAATTGCAGCCACAAGCTCCACAAAGGAAAATCCAGGGCATGGTTAATAAATATTTTGCCTATAGATGCTGAAAAGTTTGGAATTCCTCGCAGGTTACTTGAATCTGCACTCAGCCCCCGACCTTTCCTCCCTGCTAAAATAAACTCATAATGTCACTGATTGTTTGGTTTGGTTGCTGTATTTGGCAAGCAATACATATTGTTGGAAATAAAAGCTTGTGGCGTAGAAGGTAACACATTGGTGTGGCTAGCTGGCTGGCTGGACATGAACATAGAGAGCAGCTTCTTTTTTTCATGTTGGCAAGTAGAAATAAAATGTGTGCCGTTTGGGCAAAGTTGTGAGGTCCTCCACTCTTCCAAGAACGTAGAATCAATACAGCACAGGAACAGGCCCTTCAGACCCACCAATGTGTTTGTTTCCGAACAATGATGCCTAGTTTTGAAAATTGATCTCAATCTCACTGCACATGATCCATATCCCTCCATTTCCGCACTTCCATGCACTACCTAAAACTTCAAATCAAACTCCACTAATATCCCAACCACCAACCCTGGCCAATGAGTTTTCGATTCAACCCTTATGTAAAAAACATACCCCGTTCATCCTCATTAAACTTCTCATACTACCTATGTCCTCTAGTGTGAACATATCCACCCTGGCCCAACAGGTTCTGACTGTCCGACTCTGCAGTATCTATGCCTCTCAATTTTGTGATATACAAACATTCATGAAACTTTGTTTTTTGCCTTTTTTTTAAAGTTGGCATCAGGGACTGAAGATACTGTTCTAAAGTTAATACATGACACAAATATAGGAAGGCAAATTGGTGAAGGGAATCTCAGCAGATGCATAGGATATAATAAGGTTATGTAATTGAAAACCATCTGACAATGGCGTGGTAGAAATAAAATAATCCATCTTGGTAGGTAAAAGCTTCATATTTTCCAAACTAACTGAACATACACTTTTTTATTGTAAAATGGAATTGAATGCAAATGAATTGATGTATTTGCTTGGTGTGAGGTTACACCGGTTCATTGGTGATGCTACAATCAGGTAGAATTACATACAGTATTGTTTCCCTATTTTTGGAGGTGCATGCAGTTCAAAGAAGGTTTACTTGATTGACCAGGATGGATAGGTCAGGCTTGGACTGCTATTCTCAGAAGAGTTTGGAGACATCTTGATGAAAACATACAATTCTTGAGGTATCCTAACAGGATGGATGTGCAGTGGATGTTTTTCCGCTCACAGGAGGATCTGGAAAAGGATCAGCATTTGAAAGAAATAAGGTTGCCATTTAGGACAGTGGTAAGAGACTTACTCTCTGTCATCAAGGGAATGGAGGTGTGTCTTTCACCTTTATACGCGGTTAGTGGTAATTAAATGATTCATAAGAAAGTGGGGAGATGATTACTGGTTAGGCTAAGCTGTGGATTTAGATGGCAATTAGATCAACCATAATCTTATTAAGTAACATGAATAAACTCAAGGTTTCTGAGGGGTTTCCCCTTCTCTCCTCATCCATATTTTTATATTTTGACTTCTGTATATGTGCGATTTTGTTCATCATGCACATCGTTCCTTTAGTTTAGGTCGCCACCTTGCTGCTAGACCACACCAGTTGCAATGATATCACATCTCTCACCACAACTCATTAGCAATCAACTAGCAGTCGTGACTTCAGCTTAGCCTCTACAATGAATCTGAAACTGTATCAATCACTCAAATCTCCCATATGTTGGGAAGGGTTTGAAATATAACATATGTGGGTAAGTTTCATGGTGGTAATACCTCAAAATTCACACCTCATGATTTACAGGAATCTGCACAGAAGTGACAACTTCCTTGAATGCCCACCCTTTAAGAAGGACTTGGATGGTCCAATGGCTAATTTTGTTGTTTAAACACTTGCCCAAAATCCCTCCATGACTGCTCCAAATTAACAGCAGTTAGTAGGACTAACTGAAAACTCTGCTGATAAATATACACAAAATGGTTCCTATTGTTTTTAAAAAAGAGCTCTACCTTATTTAATCAATATACCTTTAAAAGAATTTACTCATAAACATGCTTTTCTGCCAAATCTTCTCAATTGTGACTCAGATGTGTGGGGAAAATGGTTCAACTTGCAGCATTGCAACCTCTTACTCCACAGAACGGCGGACACTGTGTCTTACCATGCTCGCTAGAGGGCTTCATTGCCAGTTCCCCCGATTATAAATGGATCCTGATGGGGTGCACTATTCAAAGTTATTTGATTGCAAAATACTGTCCCTCTTCATGGTCCTATATTCTATAACCCATTTCTGAATAATGCTTTTCATCTGGATCACTTCAGCTGGAATAAACTCCCACGGGCTTTTTCAAATCAGAAAGCTAGTATAAATATCAGAATGAGTTAAATACATTCTAAAAGAAACCATTATTACAATTTGATTTTCCAATAATAATGCACAGCCGAGGTCACGAATATATAAAAATAAAAA